>JAWWEW010000065.1:3769489-3814363 GCA_035583185.1 Anabacerthia variegaticeps
CCGTTCCCGTTCCCGTTCCCGTTCCCGTTCCAGGCCGTTGTTTCCCCCGCCCGCGGCGTTGCCGCGGTAACCGCGGAGGACGCGGCCGGCACGTACCAAGCGCGGGGGCGGCGGGGGGAGCGCGGCCCCCCCCGGCGGGGGCTGTGGTAGCGCCCGGGAGAAGACGCTTTCCACCGAGAAGTGGAATTATTTTCCTTTCCCCGCGGGTACCGCAGCGGTATTTGTCTCATTCGGTATTCAAACCCAGTTTGCAGCATTCTTCTAGTGAGAAATAACAACTTCGAACCACAAAAACACAGCTTTCTGTTGCCATAAACACGCCCTTTATTTTAGGGGTTCAGTTTCACCCGTCTGCAACGCAGAAGGTGATGCTGTGCCAGAGCTCTGCAGGTGTAAAGTCCTGTGAAGCTCCCAGCTTGCCTGCTGGCAGGCAAGTGCCTTCGTTACTGGGCTTGGGGAGTCCCGTGTGTAACATCCTGCATCCCCTTCGTGCTTCTAGAATCATAAAATCATAGAATGGCTTAGTTTGGGAGGGATCTTAAAGCACATCCACCTTCTCTGTGACACCCTTGGAAGTTTGGGTGATGTGGGAGACTGTAACTGGTGCTCTTGTGCACAGCAGGGAGGGATGTTCTCCTTGTACAGGTGAGAAACTGAGGCAGAAGTCCTGGAGAGGGGGAATAACCTCCTGCTGTTTTACACCTTGGGCACGAGGATGCCTTCCTGCTTTAATCCAGCTCTGGAGCAGAAAGAGATCATACAAGCCACAGGTGGTTCACAGCACCCAGGGTTTCCTCCTCAGTCCGTGGTCTCCGAGGAGGTGGCTGAAGCAATACGTGAATCTCTTCACATGGACCTGAACATCTTCAGAGGACCCTAATTGCTGATGGGATCTGAGCTGGGATTGATGAGCTCTGTTTCTGGCAGTGGATAATTAAATCCTCTGAGGATTACAGGTCAATCAGTGCACTGCTGACAGGTTTCCAGGAGCACCAGTCCCATCTACCTGTCCTGCTGTTTCATAAAAGCAGTCCCAGTTGGCTTTTGGATGGAGAGCAGCTGTTGGTGCTTCTGCTCCTTGAAATCATGATACCTGAAAGCTTTACGATGAGGAAACGGGGGTGTGTCTGCACCTTGTACAGGTTTCCCATCGCTATACATCCGTTTCCTTTCCACATGCAAACATTTTCTCACTTATTGCAATGTTTTCGTCCCTTGGATTCTTCTGGGTGGTTTCCCCATATCCTTCTGTTACATATTGAACATTGAGCTTCTGATTGACAACTGAAACACAAACACACATTTATTATTTATATAATAATTATTATTATAATCTGCAGCGATGCCCCAACAAGACTTATTTTATGTTGCTTAAAGCTTTTTACCTTGTCCATTCTTCTCGTGGCCTGGACTGTCTTCATTAGATCTGGATTTATAACTCTCCAGTGTCTGCTCTGAAACATCATTTTCTGCGCAGAAAACAAATGTAATTAATATAATGAGATTTTTCTATGACTCTCACCCTCTGCCTTGAGCATGAAAATCCTGAGGCACTAGTTATGAAATGGGGGTTCAATCAGCCTGACCAGCTCAAAGACAGGCTTAACACAATTCCATGGCCAGCACATTGCTTGGCCAGGGCCATCACCCACCTCTCTTCCACACGCCATGAGCTTTCTTCAGCTTCATCATAAAAAGCAGGACAATGATGAGCAGCACAAAAATCAGGGCAGCCACCAGCAATGGCAGCAAGAGATTCTTCTCCTTCTTTATGATGCCTTTGGACTTTGGATCTTGCTCTGTAACAGAGGCAGGTGGATGTCTGTGTTGTTAAATGTCCTGTGAGCCTCTGGTAATTAAGACAAGAATAATATAACCTGGACCAGGCCAGAGGAACACTGTGAAAGAGCAGAAGTCACCTTATTTGACTGCATTTTGGGATGTGAGGTCAAGTTTTTCCATGTCTGAATAATAAAAACTGATTGAAATCAGTTCGTGCTTTGGCACAAAACCCAGCAAAATTTAGCTTTTTTCTAAGCTAAAATTTAAATTAAAATTTAAATTTAAAATTTAATTTTAAATTTAGCTTTTTTCTAGCTATCATTTTCTAAATGATACAACTGGTTGTGCTTCTGTGGTCTCCCCCCAAAATGACAAGCCAGCGTTACCCTGGTGCACTCACAAAAGGCTTGGACGGGGACATGTGGTCAGAGATACCCATCGCGGTGTCAGAAAGCTTACTGCATGTTTGGAAGCTCATTAATGAGTTCATACCGATGGTGAAGATGGAAATCACAGTTGCATTTTCATGTAGCAGTGGGGCTTCTGTCCTGGGAAGCTCCTCTTTTGTGACATTTCCTTTGAATGCTGTTTCAGTCCCTGGAGGAAGAGAAAGGAGAACAGTATGTCTCTGAAGAGCAAAGAGATACTTAAGAAATGCATATTTTCCCAGCAGCTTTGAAACACCTGGGACTTCCCCTGACTTAGAGGTCTGTGCTCACTCCCCTAATGCTGCATTTTGTTTTAATCTGAAGATCACCCAAAACTTTATGAACAGAAAATCCTCAGAATCTCTTACACATTGTTGAACTCATTGGTACCCATTTACAGCCAAATTAAAACAAAGCTGAACTTTCATTCTCTGGTTGTTTTGGGGCTTTTCCTGTCCATCACTTTGCTTCTCTTGCTGGAAAAGACAGAAATGAGGGTGTATCCTTCTCCTTAAAGAAGATATTTTGGTATTCATATCCCTGAGTACTTCTTTAGTGTCTTCACAGCCCACAGTGGTGCAGTCACAGTGTGAGAATCCCTGTCCTTTGCCACCCCCCATGGTGGTCTGGTGTCACCTCGTACCATTGAGGTCATCATAACTTGATGAACTTCCCAATTCTTCATCTCCTGATGCAGTTGATGTTCCTTTGGGCCCTGCACAGACAGAGAGATGAGCTCTGACTTTCTTATGGACACAGACAATATATCCTTGTATATTAACTCTGATTTGTAAAGCTAAAATGATGATGATGTACCAAAACTTTGCATTCAGAAGAGAGTTTCTTCCTTCTCAGGTGTGTAAGCACATCCCATGAAAGCCACAGAATCACAGAATGGTTTGGCTTGGAAAGGCCTTAAAGACCATGTATTTCCAGCTCCTCTTAAAAGATTCAAGCTCCCTTTCCACGTGTGTTTATCAACACATGTATGGATTGTTTATCAGGATGTGGCTGTTCTGTCGGTGATGTTTGTAATCACTGATGTAGTATTTTAAACCACATATAAACAAAGAGTTTGTGCATTTCTAAAGGAGCAATTGATTCACTGCAGGGCCTCATGCTAAGCAGGTACAAAACCCTTGGTGGGGTTTGGCCAACTTGTTTGGGCAGTGAAGCTCTTGATTCTGCTGGAAACAGTTCAGTAGGTGCAGCCTGGTACGTGCACAGATGAAGTGTTGTTGCACAGTGCCATCTAGTGCAACCCATTCAGAGGATCCCAGGCTGGAGCCCACCAGCCTTCTGCATCCAAGGAGAAAGGCTTGGGCTGCTTGCATGGCTGGGAAACTGAGGAAACAAGCAAGAAATGCCGTGTTTTATGTTACACAGTTCTTTGTAACACGGGATGTAATGCCGTTCTCACAGCATTTCCACACTGATCTGGTGAATTCATGTAACAGAGACCAAACTTAGAGCTAGATGTGAGATCTGCTGTGAGGTTTTGCTGGGTTGGTGTTGGCACTGAGCTGGTACCTGCTGGACCCTCTGGTGCTGCAGGAGGGATGGTTGGTTGTTTTGAGCCTAAAGGAAACCCCCCAAAACACAACAAAAATCAGAAGACATGCTTTGCCACTGAAATAATCCTTGAAAAGCTAAACCTGCCCTATGTGCTCAATGCTCTGGACTGTTTGGGTTCTCTGTCTGACCTGGGGTTACATTCACAGTCCTACCCTCCCACCCTCTGCTTTCCTGTCCTCTGAATATATTTATTGCTGTGAAATGAGGAATAAAATGAAAGCGAAATGAAAGTGAAAGCTTCTGTGGGTAGCCTGTAGCAGAGGCTGTGCTGCTGTTCAGATCTCACCCTGAGGAAGAACTCCAAGTTCTTTTTGCCCCAGGGAGCCTTCTCATTGGAAAACAGATTCCACACACAGGGCAGCAGACTCTGGGCTTCAGCTTGCCATCTGTACCACCTCAGAGCAGTAAAATGGGAAGGAGCCTGCAGTACCCATCCGGGGGAGGTCCTGGAAATGGAAGGATGCCATCAGCTTCTCTTCCCTCAGTGCAGGGTGGCGAATGATGCAGCTGGCTGTTGCATTGGGCCCGTAGGAGAGGACTGTCAATGTGCTGGTTGTGTTCCATTTCTTCCCATCAGCTCCCAGCTTGTGCTTGGTGTCACCTACACACCCATTGGAAGGAAACATTTAAGTGCTTTCTAGTCAAGAGCAATTTAATGAAAACCCTTCCAGGGCAATCTGCTTTATTCTGCTGTGCTAGAGCAGCACCTGATCACTGTGCACAAGTGGTTTGTTGTGCAAATGGATTTCAGGGGAGCCCAAAGGCAGAGGTCAGGTTTTCTTGCTCCCAGCTGTTTAAGTGCAGAGCTCACTGCACCTCCTGTGCTCAGCACAAACCTCTGCTCATGTCATGACTCACACGGGGAAATTCCCCACACACCATCTGTAGTGCGATGTCCACACACCCACTGGCAGATTTGGGGCTTACCAGACACAATAAATTGCTTTGTGTGGGACGGTTTAAGGGCAAGGGGTGTCAGAGGATGTTCCCAAACCCTTTTCAGTGGTGCCCAGTGACAGGGCAAGGAACAATGGCCATAAACTAAACACAACAAATTGCACCTCAACATGAGGAAGAACTTCATCCCATGGAGGGTGGCAGGGCCCTGAAACAGCTGCCCAGGGTGGGCATGGGGTCTCCCTCTCTGGAGATGTTCCAGCCCCACCAGGACACGTTCCCGTGTCACCTGAGTCAGGTGACCCTGCATGGGCAGGGGGCTTGGACTGGATGTTCTCCAGAGGTCTCTTCCCACCCCAGCTATTCTGTGATTCTCTGCATCTCTGCAGCACAACTGAGATCTAGAAAAGTTTCAATTTTATTATGTGACATCCAAGGGCATTGAATTTGTGTCTTAATAGCTGTGTATTTTTAACCCCAAACATAAAAATAAAATTTTTGTGCAGTATTTTTGCATACTGATAAAGATGCACTATAAATATTATGTGTAATAATTACATTTGTACTAAATAAATATTTATATAACAAACCTCTGTAATTTCTGTGGTGCAGGTTTGGCTTTTCTCCCTTTCCAGCTGGGGGAAGTCAAACACAAAGATTCATTGCCTTGCCAGAATGAGTTAGGGAGAGCTGTGTAACCTGTCTGATATAGTTCCTAGTCCTCCAGGTAATACTGTATTTATATGATATGGAAAATTATTGACATATATAAAACTATACGATATGGAAAACTAAAGATGTATTTCCTGACATGGAAATGTGTTTGAACAGCTCTGGTGGAGAGGGAGGTGTTCCAGATGATTCCCTTAAGAGTCCATGGTGGCACTATAGTTTCTACTGTCTGTCTATAATGTAGATTCTGATGCTTTCCCTTGATCTGTTACCCTTAAATGAAAGAAATTCCTTGTTTCCAAATCAGCCTTTGCAGATAACTCACTGTATCACACAGACCCTCTTCCATCACCAGCAGGGTCATGTAAGAACTCAAAAGGATTTCAGAGTGGTTTTGCTAGGAAGGAAATAATCTTTTGTCAGCAACAGCTCAGTAATTACAGCTGGTTTGCCCCTGCTGAGTCCTGGTGGAACTCAGGTGATGTTGATAATTAAGATTTATTAGTTATTTTCTGATTAATATAAATATTTGCAGTCAGTGATTAAAGCTGAGAATGGAAGGGGGAGGAAAAAGAGCTGCTACAAGCCTTCAGGAAGGAAAAGCACAGCTGTTAAAGTAAGTGGAGAAATGCATTTCTGGATTTAGGGTAGTGTTTAGTGTCTGAGCTGTGTGTTGTGATGCTACAAATAATTCAGGCCCGAAGTGATGTTGTTTCAGGTTTGAGGAAGCCCCTAGTTTAGAAAAACACTGTGAAAAAACATATATAAAAACTTAGAGGTGATGTTTTGCTTCCCTGAGCTCTTCATAACTTCTCAGCTGGTATTCCCCAAACCCTTACACTCACACAGAGCCCAGCTCTTCCCAAACAGATGCAGGATTTTAGAGCTTGCTTTTTCACCTTATTTGCATTAATACCTGTGTATCTGACAGCCTGAATTTTTTATTTACTCCTGATTTCTATCTATATTCAGGTCAACACACTTCTCTGTTGTTTTCTTGAGCCTTAGTCAAAGAAAACCAAACCTGAAGACATCTTGGGGGCCAGGGAAGATTACAGACTAAGCTTTGAATATGTTGCTTGATGATGAAAAATGCAAGTAAGAGCTTATGACGCGTGAAAGAAAATACATTTGCATCAGTGAGTGTTGTTCTCACACTTTGATACAGTTGTGCACTGGACCTAACAAGGTAGTGACTATTAGAATAGTGCTATTTATAGTACTAGGAGAATAGCAGCTATTTATATAGTACACACAAGTTAAATGAGAAGAAAGGCTGCTTCTGTGTGTGAGCTGCTCAGCAAAGCTCCAGGAAATCTGTCTGCTGGTTACAACACAGAAATAGTTATAATGGATTTGTTAGTGGTCTTCATACTGGAGCTTTGAAAACTCTGCCTCCAGGATATGGAGCCCATTTTATTCCAGTGGAATTTAACTCCAGGGTCTCAAGGGATTTTGGTGCCAAGTGTTGCTGTTCTGTGTTGAATGTGAGCAAAGCAGATGAGCTTCTTCCTTGCAGAGGCACTGGAATTTAGTGCTGATCAGTCTCCAAAGCTGCACCAAATTGTATCAAATGAGCAGGGATGAGTGGTAGATCCAGCTGATGTGATGCAAGAAGGTGTTTTCCCCTCCAGTATTTTTAAACTGCCCAAGGCTGATAAGAAGGACTTGCTAGTGATCCACCCTGGTCCTTGAACACTTACCTGGGAGCTCTATCCCATTGTCCAACAGCCAGGTGATGTGGGGCTGGGGTTTACATCCTTGGCTGTAGCAAGACAGTGAAATGCCTCTTTCTGTGTCTTGAGATACTTCCAGTACTGGAATAGAAGGAGCAGCTGCAGGAGGAAGATTTAGAATCAGTTATAGAGCATCTTTCTACTCAGTCTCATGAATGGCTGCGTGCAGAGCACTTTTGGGGGGGCTGAGTTAAAACCAGAAGGATGATGTGTTAAGCACCATAGAATTCCACACAAATCTGCAGGCCTGGACTCCAGTAGCTGGCTCTCTTGTCCTGCTCCTTTAGAATAAGCAGGTGAAGGAACTTACCTAATATCTCAATAGTCTGGGCCTTGCTTTTGAATGGTCTGCTGTAGTAGAAGCATTGGTAGGAGCCTTCGTCATGCACTGTGACATTGGACAGCTGGATGGATAATTCGTCCTTGGAGTAACGGATAAGTTTGTACCTCTGGTCTTTTAAAACTGTAAGGAAAATAAAACCCAGCATGCCACATGTGTTGGTACATAAGAGGAAGGCAGATAATCAAAGCAGTAATGAATGAAGGCAATTTTCATTATTACATTTTTAAAATTCATCAACACTTGATGTAAGGGAGCAGCTTTTAAGGAAACCATCTCCTAGGATATTTCTACTGTGCTGCACAGTCCCCATTCTCTCTTGACTTTCTTAGCCTTTGTTTCATTCCTGCTGCTGGAGGACTTACAGGAGGCCTCAGGGTCCAACCAAGTTCATGGACTTTTTGCACAGTTGCAGCACAGAAAGTGTAACTTTATGTCCTGAAATTGAACTGAAACTGTGGGTGTGCACCAGTCACAGGGAGAAAAAGACCTCAAAACCTATCTTTCTTATTTTCCTTTTTTCCCTCCCTTTTTATTCCAACTGAGGTTTTGTGAAACTACAGGGCTGGGAAAAAAAATCACAGCGATTTATGGAGGTGATTAAATACTAAATGATTTTGAGATGTAAGACTTGCCATATTTGGTTATGATGAGACTGGAGGGAACTGATTCCCCAGGTGGTTTATTAGAGAAGCAACATGACAGAGGTTCCCAGTGGTGACTCAGAATGAAAAATGCAAAACTTCCATGTGCAGGGTCAGGTTTGGTTTCTCCCTTAACAAGGACTGTTTTCTTTTGTATTGCAAAAGGAGAATAGTTGGTGTGCCTGACTTATCCAGGATCCAAATGCTTTGCAAGCTCTGGTCCTTGTGGCTGTTGTATCATATCATGTCTCCTACTGAAGGGCAATTGTGGGATGTTGAAATTATGGGTGGAATCCTCAGGTGGTGGAAGTTTTGTTCACTTGAGTTAGAATCTGCTGCTATAGCTACCTGTGGATGTGTCCTTTCCTTACCCTTACTAAGTTGCTGAGTTAGCTCAGAAAAAATCAAGCATCCAAAGGACAAATGCTTAAAAGATGGAGGTGTTTAAAACTGGATATGGACAGAATCAAGTGTCTTGGGCTAAAATTGTATGGAAAGAGAGTGTTTGTGGACATAGAGCTTGCATAAATAAAGGGCTTTTTGCTACTCTTGCCTACCTCTGTGGTGTAAAACACTGGGAATTTAGATCTATGTCAAAAATAGAGATATCTGAGGGAGAGAGGATTTCCCCTTGGGTTTGCAGGTGCATAATCAGACCAATAGACTGCAATGGGGGAAAGGAACACCTGGCACAGCCTGACGTGGATTTTGGGAGCCTGGATGTCCAAGCAGCACAGGGTGGGTTGCAACAGCCCCACTTGCCATATGGTTTAGCTCTCAGGGGCTCAGCACAGAGTTGGTTTTGATGCAATTTGCACCTAATGTTTCACATGCTTTCTACTGAGAGTGCTGAACTTGGGATGCTGGATTCCACAGGAAACTCTCTCAAATCCATACAGGTGTGAGTCACTTCAAATTGCTAATCAACACTCATCCCACTTGCTCTTGAAACTGAGTAAATAGGAACAACAGTTACTCATGACATTTTCTGTTTAGAAATATTGGCAATATTTAAGGGAAATATCAGTGGGCTGGTTCGGTGTGGGTGGCAACACCATGTGTCTGTGATTCCCATCAACCTAAGAGGACCTGGACAGTTTTAATGGGAGTTGGGTACCAAGTTTGGATAACCCCATCATTATTATCATTAAAACCTAAAGGATTTAACAAAGAATGCTGTTTGGGTATGGTGCAAATGGGGAAGGCCAAGGAAGGCAGTTCTCAGCTTGCAGAGCTGTTGAGTTTGGACCAAGAGGAGGAGAGATAAGGACAGAGGAAAGTGAGATGTAGGGAGTAGAAGGGAATGCAGTAATTGCAGCTTTGGCTTTGTCAGCACATCTTAGAAATCACTGCTTGTTTCTAAAATCTTCCTCTTGATGCACTCCATCCAATTGCCTGATGAGCAGGAGAGTGCCAAGGGCTTTCAGGCACATCCACTGCTGTCTCTCTTGTGAGGCAAGAGGGGGATTTCATTACTAAAAGCTCCAGTGCCAGAGCACTCTTTGGGGGTGGTTCCATTTCATCAGCTTCCTGCCAGAAAGGGGCTGGATGGAAAAGCTCCTGGAGGGGTTGGGTGGTGGGTGAGTCAGACTGAGAGCTGGAACAGCCCCCCCGAGTGACCGTCAGCCCTACTGGAAAGTGTCGCCGTGGGTTTTCACACTTACCCTGCTGGGTGTTGAGAAAAATGGTGAACCCACGAGGGTCTAACCACTGCAGAGCAGCGCTGTTGTCACTGCTGGGGGTGCCGAGGGTGCAGCGGAGGTTCAGGTCTTCTCCTTCCTTCAGAGTCACGGTGTCGCTGCCAGCCCCTGTGAACCCCCCTGCCACAGAGCAAGGGAAAAACCCACCTATTAAAATGTGCCATGAGGGCAAGCAACAAGGTTTTGCACGCAGTAATATGACAACTTTCTTTTTTCCAAGGGTTTTTCTGCTCTGGGAAACTTGCCAATGTGATTGTACTGATATAAATAAATCACAATCATCAGAGAGGTCACTGGCGACTTGTACCAAAGGTTTGTGATCAGCACAGCCAGATTTAGTTACTAAATGTTATTAACCATTAAAGAATTGGTAGTAGACCCATTTAATGCAATTTCTCCCTGTATGTTAAAACAAACATTGGTTTTCTTTATTTCATTATTGGAACTCCTTGATCTTTAAGGTGCCTTCCAAGCCAAACCATTCTGTGATTCTATATTCCATTGAGGAGCTGTTGAACCCGATTTGTAAGTGTGTGACACTGAGGAGTGAATGATTTTTTAGAGCATCTCTGAAAAATGAGGCTTTTTTATTCAGAAATCATAATACTGCAACTGCTTTGAAACTTCTTGCAAGATAAGATCCACAAACCTGGCCTGGCACAGGTTACTAAAAACGAAATTTCATTCTCTTAGTTCATTTTACAGATGGGCAGGAAAATGCATTTTGTCTCCAGACATTCTAAGATATATATTTTGTGAAAATATTTGATGACCTGGAATGAATTGCCTTCTCCAGAAAAAAAGCAAGCCCTGGAGAAATTACAAAGAGCAGTGCCTGGGTTGGAGTTAAGTAAATAGGCAGTGAGAGAGTTTTGCTTTTCATTCCCTTTTTATATGTTTTGATTTTATTTTCCAGGGAGCTGCAAGCTCCTACTGTACACATAAGCACTGCAGTTTGGGGAAATGAATCTTTCTGGGCTTTGGAAAAGCTTTTCATGTTTTTGAAAATTTCAAATATATCAGAAATGAAGCTTATTTTTTTTTTTAAGAGCATTGTTGCTGGAACTGTTATTTTACCACTAGAAGCAGGGGAAGGACTTGGCTCCCTGTAAGACTGCAGTTTCCCCGGGGGCCTTGGGCCCTTGTGGAGACCTGTGGAAGGAGGTGCAATGTTGTTTGAGTGGTAGGAGAGGTTTGTTTGTGGTTTTCCACCGGTCCCCTTGGCATTTTTTTCATCATGATGGTTTCCTGTCACTACCAGCAGTGCAGGGTCTTTCAAATCACACCTTTGGAGGTGAGAACAGCAAGACTAGCAAGAAATGGGGGTTTGGCTTGCTTTTCTAAAACGGAGCATATATGTAATTTCCATGGGAGACCGTGGCTTTGGTCAACCCATGACTCACAGGTCAAATCCTCCCTGCACAGGGGCAGTTTGACCTGGCTGTGATCTTCAGTCACTGGGGTGTGGGAGATGCTCCTGTGCCAGCTCCAGGGGACAGTGGTTCTTGTACCATGTGGATATCACTTGGAAAAACTAGCCTGGCATCAAGTACAGTGATATATCCACAACTGCAACAACTTCTTGATAGAAATTGCAGGCTGCACTGAGCAGATGGTTAATGCCTCTGGTTACTGTTCTGAGAGCCACCAGGAAGTGCACTGAGGACTCACTGTACTGAGATGTGCACTCAGAGCATCACTGGAGCATTATCTTTAAACCTGTGGCCCACAGAGGCACCCTGTTCAATGAGTTATTTTTGACCTGTGAGTGGAGCCTGAGCTAATTCTGCTGCCCAAGGCAGACAGTGGTTGTCAGCAGATCCAGATTCATCTTGCAGGAGTCTGGCAGTAGGGGGAGAGGGGTTGTACTAGGGACTGTTGCTTCAGCCAGTACTGGGACCCTGCATTCATTTCTCCTGCAAAGGTCAGGAATGAAGTCTGCAAGAATCCTGGGCATGGAACACAGTCTTGCTCTTGTCTTCCTTAAATCTTTCCCAGTTTAACACAGTCAAATATGAATCTCTCACACTCTCCTGTCTGCGAGACAGGAGATTAGCAAAGTAGGTATAAGCTACATCCTCTAGCAGGAGTAAGGAGATTGAGCATTTAAAGTGCTTTTTCAAAGTACTTTGCAAGTACTTTCTAAATTATTCTATCAGCCTCTTTTTACACAATGCATATACAGATATCCAAACCATGGAAGGTAAGCAGTGATCCACTGTCCAAATTTAAGGGAGAGTCTTTTGTTATCCCAATGCCTTGCCATCCCAGGCATCCCATCAGCTGCTAGGAGGAGACTTGGTCTCATAGATCCTGGCTTTAGGAGTCAGCAGGGATTCAGCCCCAGCGAGCTTTGGGAATGGGGTGACAGTGTCTCATTGTCAACCAGAAAGCAACAACAGCAAAGATGCCTTGTGCCTGATGTGCTGGAGCTCTGGGGACAGAGCTCTCCAGGCTGGACTGGGTGCAAAGCAGAGATGAAGTCAGATAATGCACAAGCCTTACCTTGCATGAGGAGCAGAGCCACGATGTGCAGTACCCTGGTGACAGTCATGCTGTGGTGTGGGCGCAGACAGTGAGTGTTGGCTTCCTCTCTCTGCTGGGGCTGCTGAGCAGCAGCAGGTCCCTTTTCAGCATGGGGGGAGCAGATTTACCATGACTTCATCACCACTGGGGTCTCTGCCCCTTCCCTCCCTGCTGCTGTTCCACTGTCCTCTCCCCCTACCTCACATTTCCCATGTGTTGGTGACTGCTGAGAAATGTGTGACCTCACAAGTCCCAAAAACAAAACTGGTGGGCGACAGGATGGGGGTACTTCAGCTTGCACCCCCTCCAGCTCTGCCTCATCCGTGTGGGGGAGAAGGTGAGAGATGCACGGTGGGTAAAGGTTAAGAGAACCATGGGCATGTGATGCTACAGCTGCACTGTGTCCAGGATTTAATTCCCAAAACAGGGAGGCATCAGGAAGGCAGAGCTTCCACTGGCAAGGTCTCTTGAAAACTCAGATATGTGGGTTTAAACCCCTGGGAAAAAATGCCCTTGTGTCACTCTGCTCTTGTCCCAGGAGGTTTGCTTGGCTCTGCTTGCTGAGATCCTGGTGAAACCAGTAGTGAGAGAAAAGTAATTTGCTGTGTGTGGTTTGTGGCTCTCCAGGGAGGGCAGAGCTTTGGTGAGATGGTTGTCAAAGGTTCGCTGAGCACTGAGCATGGGGTGGAGGGATGGGGACAGCGAGCAGGTCCCAGAGGACTAGTGGCACAGTTTGGGTTTCCTGTATCCCCTTGAAGGTCTGATTGTTTCAGGAATGATCTGAGACTTAGAAAACCTGCTGTGTCCTCTTTGGTGACCAGTAACATCACAAGATTTATCCATTTCAGGATGTAGCCATGCGTGCTGACTTCCAAAAAGGTTTTGGCAGGTCCTCCTCTTGCCCTTCTTTGCAACTGCCCAAAATTTAGTGTAAACGACTATTACTGTCAAAATAAACTGATTTTAATAAAATGTTATGGTTTAAAAACTGTGTGCACTTGCAGGATGTGGGCTTGAAGGAAGTGGACAAAATGGTTAATTATAAATGCATTATTGGTTTGACTTCTAATTTATTAGAAACTATTCCCATTAAACTTTCAGTGCAGGGAAGTGCATCATTTTACTAGTATGTATTTGATTTATAAAAGTTATGGCTTCTATGATAATCATAATAATCTTTCCTGGGAAGCAGAGATGCAGGTCATGAACTAATGTAGTTGGTTTGAAAGGAGAGTCTCTCTGGCTGATAAAACTACTGCTGGATTAAAAAATTCAGATAAAAAAAGATTTGGTGTAAAAGTAAGCATTGCTTCCAGTTCCACACATAAAATAACTGGGGGAAAAAAGACAAGAAGACAGTGAGACCAACCCAGTGGGAAAACTCCATCCCTGTGCATGGAAAACCACACTCGAGATGGTTTTGTGCCATCTGCTGTCAAAGGGATGCATTTCACCGGCAGTGCAGGGAAGAAAAATGTAGCTCGAATTCCAACATAGTCGAGAAGAAAATTGAAATAGGAAGGGTGTTTGGCATCTTTATTAGATCATCTACAAGACGCTTTTGTTCGACTTCTGAGAAATCCATTTAATGTCAGAAGCAAATTAAAACGCAGTAGTTGTTTTAACAGTTGTTAGCACTTGAAACTGAGATTAAAACCAACCACCCACCCCCACTCCTACCCCCAAAATAAAAAAATACAGATGTCACAGGTAATCACAGCTATTTTTGGCAATACAATTATTGGGTTCTTTTAAACAGCAAACATATTTTTTCTCAAATAAATACAATCTGCTCACACTAAAAAAACCCAATGAACAGAATGATACAACAGGCTTAAAATGAAACAACAAAAAAGTATTCATTGATAACATCAAGTTTGAGGAGATGTCACACAGAAAACACATTTTAATGGGAAGTAATAAAGGAGCTGGCTGTGTAGTTTGTGTCATGAAGCATGTGCAGGCCATGAGTATTCCCAGGGGACACGGATGGGAGGAAGTGGTGAGCAGTAAGTACCGATGTAGGGTGTTTGCAGCCAATGGCACCTACTTCTTAGTTACACTGGTTTTCTCAGTTCATTCACCCTTTCAAGCATGTCTGCCCCCACCATCATTTCATGTGTATTTTTGACTAAAAAATAGTATTCTGTATGCTCAGGCTCTTTTTTTTCTTCTTTTTTTTTCAAGAAACAAACCAAACCACGAACCAAACCCATTCTTTGGTGATAAAAATTATCACTCTCATAGTAAGGCTGACATTAAAATCTAATATCAGAGGGGAGAAAGAGGCTCCTGCCCTCAGCCAATTTCTTCCTGAAAACTGTTCACTCTGAGTGAAAAGGGAAATTAAAAAAAAAAAAGTTATTATGGTCTGGATCCTCAGTTTGCATAAACAAGCAAAGCTCTGTGATTTCAGTTTACAGCATCACTTTGACTCTTCTATTTTTCTAACCCAACCTGCAAATTGCAATTCATTAAATACTGCATTAATAACTTATTCTTGTCAGATTTACAGCTTTATTTCTTAATTATGGTGAAAGGGAAAAATCTGGGAACTGGTATTTTCCTCCTATTCCCTGATCAAACTGTTGGGATCTGGTGCAGCTCACAGTGAAGGCAAGGAAATGACTTGAGACAGATCAAGGCTAACGTTTTAGGACAAAACACTGGAGTGACTTAAACACACATTAATGAGCAGCAATGGAGTGAAAGTGAAGCAGCAATCATTTTGTATTCTTAGCTTCTCAATTAAAAAATTAAAAGGAACAAATCTTTACTCTTTCCCTCCCCCCCTCCTAAATAAGCCTTATCCACACAGGACCCCAAAGAGAAATCAAAATGTTAGAAGAAAATAAGATTTTTCTTTCTTTCTTGATACCAGATTCAAGACAAGACTACAACTGTCAAAATACTTTCCCAAACATCCAAAAATATACTTTTTTTTTTTTTTTTTTAAAGAAGGGAGCATTTTAACATCTACCTTCTCAAACAGAATGTACTTCTGTATTACTATATGCAAAGAGCAGCTAATAGACTATTCAAATTGTGCATTCAGGTTTAGTTCCCTCTCTGTTTCATGCTTCTGCCTAAAGAAACTCCTTGTAATGTTACTCAATTGCTGCAGGAACTGAGCAGCCTCCACTGCTTTGTACAGGCAATAAATATACTATTTTTTGCCCCAACTTACAACTTGCTGGCCCCCAGCATGAAACAAAAAGCAATCTGGACAATTACACATCAGGAACCAAATCAGTTTTGGTGTGATTGTCAACTATTTAGTTTTTAAGCACGGAGGAAAACAAGCCAGAAATGCTCTTCAGGATGCCAAAAAGAGTTTAAATTACAATTGAAAACTAACCTGACAGTGATAAACCTGAATGGAAGCAGTTTGTTCTGTCATGTCCTCAGCTATCTTCTGACTTTGCAGTTACAGCTCTGGTATAATAATGCACTTCCCATGGTGTGTTACACAGTCATAAAAAGGTATAAATCCCAGAATATCCCCATGGATGGTGACAGGGTGCAGGATATTGCACGGGATGAGCTCTCTGCTGACTGAAAATATGTACAGAATCTGCTGTGCTCTCCCTGGCAAGCTCAATAAACCCAGAGACAAACTGAGCTTAAACCCCTTTGGATCTGTTACATCCCACCTTTGTCTCACTTAGAAAGAGGGAATTGCAGTTTCTGGCTCCTTGTTTGTTCTGGCTGCTGGAAGGGCAATTTGGTTGTGTCCTAGGGGAGGTGAGACCAGTCCTGCAGAACAGGTTAAAACAGATCAGCATAACCCAAGCCTTGATATTTCTGTGAATAATAAACCTACATCAAATTTGGTCAGTATGGACTTCTGTGCCATTTCTGCAGGGGTAAAGCTGGACAGAAGGATGCTGGAATATCTTTCTGGTACATCTGAATGTGCCTCTGATGCTATTTTTTTATTATTACTTTGGTTTTATTCTTTGTTGCCCAGTGAAATTGTTGATGCTCCATCCCTGGGAGTGTTGAAGGCCACGTTGGACGTTGGAGCAACCAGGTGTAGTGGGAGGTGTCTCTGACCATGGCAGGGTGTGGAGTGAGATCAGATAGAAGGTCCCTTTCAACCCAACCCATTCTGTAATGATTCTGCTTCTGGGAATACTCAGACTTCTGGCCCAAACCAAGAAGGACTGCCTAAATCTTTTTCATCCCACTTAAACATATTTTTAAGTACCTTCTGACAGTGAGCCTACACTGATGAAACCCACAGAAGTGTTTGCAGCAATGTTTTCATCCGAGGCCGATGACTTAGGTAATTCTAATTAAAAACCAACCAAACAAAACCCACCAAACAAACAAAAGAAAAGCCCCACCCTGCTCTGATGCCATTTTATAGCACAAACTACCCACTGTGGTGTATTTTGCATTCTCCTGTGATGCAGCTGGGCTTGGCATCCTGCAGGCTCTTGCACCAAGAGCACCCCTCTTGCAATTCCAAAGATTTTAAAGATGGAAATTCCTCTTCCCTTCTCCCAAAATCCCAATCCTTCCCCCACTGGATAAATAGCATCTTAATAGGCCAAAGCATGCTGCTCCTAAATTTAAGTGTACTGGTTTTTTTCAGCTCTGCTTTGTCTTTATGACAGATGGCACTTGGGAATTAAGGATAAGGAAGCAAAGCACTGAATTCCAGCATCTTTTGGAGTTCATCATTACCTCCTGGAGAAAGCTGCTTCTGGCAGAATCTCACCAGGGCTGACAAAAAGGCTCACTAGGGGCACCACCGTGTAAATGACCAGCAAAGAATCTCGGTATAAAAGATAAAACCCTTTTCTGAACAGAATTTAAATGATATAAATGCTTTAGACTGTATCTGTGCACAAGACTGGATTTCAATAACCAAAGAAAAGGGGAAAAAATACCAACCCTGAACTTTCTGAATCCTCCAGGTTTGGTTGAAATAGGCTTATTTTATTTCCAGTTAAAAGAAACTGCTTCCAGTCTTTGTTCACAATGATGCTGACTTTCGATGCTTAAACTTCATCTCTAACTGATGTGAAACTTGGGATTTTCTTCTGATGCAGATCAACATCAATCAATCTCTGCATCCAGGGTTTGCCCAGCACAACACCCAGCACAGGGGTCAGACAGAGGAGAGGAACAACCTGGTGCTGGACTCTCCTTTCCAGTCGGTGGTGATGAAAAGGTGCTGAGAATTTGCGGGCTGTGAGTGCAGCCCCCGCTCACACGTGGGGGGCTGAGCAAGCACGTGGGGCTGAGCAAGCCTGCTAATGCTTGGCAAAAATAGTAGTGACAGAACAACGCCAGCATCCTGAATGCTCCACTGACACGATGCTAGTTGTTTCTACCGTGGTGCAGATGGCAGTGAAAGTGTCACCAGAGCTCCCTCCACGATGGGAAAACGTGGCTCAACACAGACTCTGTGTTGTGCAAGAGCTTCAACCTGTATTTTAGTATCCCCCCCCCCCTTCAAATCAGTCCCTTTTGTATTCTAGTTGTGGATGAGGCTCTTTGCATGACTGTGGCTGTGTGAGATGTGCCAGAACAACTGCTTGTGTGACCCACTGAACATAGGATGAGTATTTTTCCACTGTCAATAAAACACAAGAAAGAAGATACATTCTCCAATGCTTAGAAAGGCCATGGGTTTTCCTTGCTGGGGTGGCTTTGTCTATTCCTGAAGTAAGGTTTCTCTCCAGTTAAAGCCTCCAGTTGGTCCATGTGTGAGAGGGAGGATGGGAGGGTCTGTAAGCTGCCAAACACCTGTATCTCCCAGTTCTTCACAGGAACAAAACCCCAAATATGGAATCTGTGGGAAGAGAGATTGAAATAGAGGTAATAAGCAAGGATCGAGCTGAGCTGCCCTAAGGGATGAAGTCCTGCTGTGCTACTGAATCATTTCACCTTCTCTCTTTCCCCCTCCCTCAAGTCCTTTTTCACAAGGTGATTGTAGGACTCAGGTGTAACAGGCAGATTGTGCACCTTTATATGTGCAAAACTCTGGGAAAGACAGATTATACCCTTGTATCTTGGTTTAAATAAGGGGCAGTTCAAACCAAAGGTGTTGGCTGATGGGGTTCCCAAACCAGCACAGCACAGCCACGGAGGGAAATATGGACCTGACAGATCAGCTCTAAATATTCCAGCGAGGCCTGGCAGTGGGCACTGCCCTCTCCATGGCCAGGGCTGGAGGAAAGGAGTGAAGGCAGAAAAACCCATTACAATTTTCAATTCTTTCCTCTGACAGTGAGTGAGACAAGAAGGGGAAATTCAGATCAGAAGTGCCCTGGTCATTGTGGTGAGGCTGTTTGGGCACGGTGGGAGTCTCTGCACAGCTCCTGGTACCCACAGGCACAAAGCAGAGTCACTGCAAGCCCACCTGGAGGTGGGCACCTCATCCCATGCTCTGTTCCAGCAATGACACTCAGATAAACCTCTCAAAACTACCTTCTTCACTCTCCTGACTCTTGAAATGGGTGAAACCTGGTGATGGGCAGAGCAAAGCGTCCTCTGTCTGGTTAAGCAGAGTGCACCTTGTTTGTCTCTCTGTAAAGGCAGAGCTTTGCTCCTTGGTGGGCATTACCTTTCGGACCATCTGTACAAAGTCCTTGGAATTCTGTGGTGACAGCCCTTGGAGCTGGCAGGTACAGGCTTCCAGGGAGGACGCATGGGCCACTATCAGGATGTTATTTCCTGAAATAAAGTGAGAAACACAGGCTGAGGAGGCAGATGAAGCCAAATTTAGGCACTAGTGCCCAAGATCAAGCAGGTCATTTCAAATGCTCAAAGCGGGTTTGGTTTATCATGTAACAACAAATCAAACTGTGTATTTGTTGGGGGGAATGTGATTTATGAACATATTTAGAGCATTTCTCCATTTTCAGGGTAATGATTAATTCAGCACTACTTAATTTTCAAATGCTTTCTGAAGGAAACAAGAATTCCAGTGAGATTTCAGCTGTCTCATGAAACAGATGCTTTTTGTCTATGCAAACATCAATTCCTGGTACAACAAACACTTTAACTTCAGTTGTTGCTTTTCCACAGTGATGGCTTTACGTTTCCATTTCCAAGACAATGCCCCCCCGTGCTACTGAAGTTTGTGTCCAGACTATTAAAATAAAAACTTAGAGACGGATCAGTGATATGAAATTAGTAAAACCACCAGAACTTAGAAACATCCTATTTCTATGTTGTGAATGACAAACAACAACCAGACATTTTTTATTTCGATATTGGAGAAATATTCTAAGGTCTTTATGGGGAATATATTTCAGATGAGGAGCTCAGATAGGGAAGGGCAGATGCCCCATCTGATGCTGGGAAGAGACAGTAGAGTGCAAACAGCTCATTTATTTCCTTGAGAAACATCTGGGTTGGATGGGAATCCCTAAAATACTTTGCTATTTAAATTTATGGACCTTTCTTGTAAGCTGAGGATATCTGAACTCATAGTTCTGACACTTGCAGGAGTTTACAGTGTCTCTGGGAGAGGGATGAGAGATTCAGGTACGAGAATTCATCTCCTTAGGAGGAAAAGACTGGTCAGGAATATTGGCATTCATACCCCAGGTAGTCTGCCTTGTTTTTCAACCCTTCTGTAGCACTTACCTTTGCCTTTACATTCACTGATGATTTCCTTTGTTACTTGATAGCTTCTACTTATGTAGGTATCATAAGATTCAGAAACCACCAACTTGCTGACAGGAATATGAGGTCTGTGAGCAGAAAAACACACAAAGTAAATTAGAAGAAGCAATAAAGTTCTAAGTGCCAGTTATGATTCATCTCAAAGTACCTGTTCTTCAACTCTTCTCCTTCCCCAGATCCCCAGAACTGCAGCTTGTGTCAGGACCACTATGGTTATTTTTAAACTTCGAGAATTCGATGTTTACCACTCTGGCTTTGAGATAATTGGCAAAAATGATAATTGCTTCCTCTGATGGGGGCCACTTAGTGAAGGCAGCCCACGACAGGCTGAGTGTGCTTGTGTTCCTCCTGCAGAGGCAGCAGTAGAGATGCTCCTTTGTGTTTATTTATGCAGGTTGGTGGAAAATATTCCTTACTGGGAGGGTGGGCAGGCCCTGGCACAGGGTGCCCAGAGGAGCTGTGATTCCCCACCCCTGGAAGTGTCCAAGGCCGGGTTGGACGGGGCTTGGAGCAACTCAGTCTAGTGGAAGGTGTCCCTGCCCATGGCAGAGGGTGGAATGAGATGGGCTTTAAGATCCCTTTCAACCCAAACTGTTCTGTGGTTCTGTGTGTCCTTTGTATGTTAGCTGAGCTCTTAAGTTTTAGGAAAAGGGTTAAAACAAACAAAAATCCTCCGAGGCTTCCCCGGAAATCTGAAAAATACCCAGGACAAAAGCAGTACTGAAAAGAGGACCTCCAAGATCAGCAACAGAGCTGGACCTCGCCAGTGATGTGACCAATTTAGTTTATAATAAGCTATTTTCAGGTCATGCTCAGCACAGCAGCCTCAAGCCTGCTCTGAGTTTATTTTGGGAGCCCCAGCAGCTCTTCCAGTCACTGCCTAAACTTAAAAGAAGACCTTCTCCCCCCACTTTCTGCTACCTGTAGGTTGTATCAACACTTAGAGTAGCTGCAGCTAAATCCACAGGGGGTATCCAGGCAGGTAGTGTGTTCCCAGAGACCCACTTGGTCCATTCAAACAAGCCTGGCTCTATTCGAATTTTCAGGTTGTTCTCCTGTTGCATGCCTGGAAAAGGGAGAAAGGAGGCCAGGGATCAATGAAAGCAGCTGAGGAAGGAGGCAGCAAGACTTTGCAGCTTTAATACTTCAGTTTGATCGTTGATTAATTGCTTTTCCAAGTGGTCAGTTGATTAGTAATAGGTATGAAAGAAGAAATATTTAATAGATGTACTTACCATAGGACATGCCAGGTAATGTAAACCTCTGGCTGGCAGCTCTGTGCAATTAAAAAAGGGTTCTTTATGCACAGTGTTGTGCCAATGTAAAATATATTCCCATGGAGATAATCTTCACCCTGAATTCCCATTCCCTTGGGTCTCTCATGCCTTTTATCTGTTGTCAGTGTTTTACCCAGAAAGGTGAGGAGAATTTTGTGGGTTCCTACCTTTCAGGATGTTGTGTGCTGTCTGTACACACCGGAGGGATGGGGAGCTGTAGATGTAGTCTACAATGGTATTAGTTTCTAGCAAAGCTTCACCTGCAAGAAAGTTTTAACACCAGTGAATAAAACCAGACAAATGGCACTGCAATATCAACAACAATCTGCAGGGCCCCAGCCACCAGCAAGGAGCTGCTCAGGCCCTGCCTCTCTTGAGTCCAGCCAAAAAGCAACCAGTGTGCTGAAAAAAATTGTAGAAGGCTTGGACTTAATTCCATTTCATTTATAAGCCATAAATCAGAGTGATTCAACAGAACCCAAATCCGACTTGATTCAATTGGCTCGACTCTTTGCTAGTATAAATTACCATTTCATTACACAGGTGGAAGATCACTGAAAATGAGATAAGAATCATCTCCACTGGGTTATTAATATTTTTGCAATGCCTAAGGGAACCAAAGGAAAACAGGGATCTGCACACACTTGTAAGAAGCAAGAGCTGGGTTACATTTTTGCTCTGTTTGAAGAGGCGGGACAAAGGGGTGGGAGCAAGGAAGGGTTGTTAACCTTGACTCTGAGGGCTCTAACCATGTCAAGATGTGTAAATCTCTTGAGACAAGTGAGGTAATTTAGAAGGAGAGGTACAACTACCATCCCTCCATCATGGGGAAGTTGCTCCTTGGCTTTAATCATCAGCGGAACTGACTTTAGCACCATCAAGGTCACACGGCTGCAGTTGTGTCCTTGGACCCCTTCAATGCTACCAGCAAAGTGTGCTCTGACTGCTCCCAGACTGCCCTTCTGTCATGTACATATTGCAAACCCTGGTGCCATGTGGAGTCTGAGCATCCTGCTGCTGCACAGTGATTTATTTTTGTTTAAAGAAGCAAGTGTAATTTTAGCTGCCCTAGTTTGGATGTGACCGAAGTGAAGTGCTCTGAAGGATTTGAATTTGAGAAAATGCTAAGGACTGAGGCTCATGTCTTTAAGGGGCTGGGCTCCTCTAATCACAACACTCAATATGTGCTTTTTGGCTACCAAGTTATTTTCTGCCTATACACAAACCGGCTCAGAAGTCACGGACAAAGATGGGGAGGTGGGAGAACACTGGAAATAATTTGGGCTGTGTTTTTGGCAGGCTGGTAAAAGTGTATTGGTGAGGCAAACTGAAGATTGCAAAAGTCAAGGAAGAAGCATATTTTGCATGAGGTGGCTGTCACACTGCTGCATTTCTTCCCATCATTGGTAATAATAGTGTCTTCCAAATGCACCCACCCTGCCAATGGCTCTGATTTCATCCCATGTCCCAGATTTTCTGCTTTGTCTTTTCCTCAGCTGCAACAGCTGAAGGAGAAAAGGTTTCCTTTGAAAGAGGAAAATTGCTGGGGAAGGTGAAACGACTTTGTAAAGCTTCTTGAAATGTCAAAATCCCATTTGTTCAGGGCACCCAATTCATTTTTTATTGCCTTGTACTTTCTCTTGTCAGGGTGTGTGGGAGGAAGATAGCAAAGCTTCCTGGGCAAGCTCCTGACAGAATCATGGAATGGTTTGGGTTGGAAGGGACCTCAAAGCTCATCCAGTCCCAGCCCCTGCCATGGGCAGGGACACCTCTCACCAGCCCAGGTTGCTCCAAGCCCTGTCCAACCTGGTCTTGGACACTTCCAGGGATGGGGCAGCCACAGCTTCTCTGGGCACCCTGTGCCAGGGCCTGCCCACCCTCCCAGGTGAGAATTTCTCCCCAATATCCAATCCACCTTCCTTCAGCTTAAAGCTCTTTTCTGAGGAGGACTTACCAACAAGCCTTGCCTGCGTACAGCCCAGCACGGTGATGGGAGCGTCTTTCTCGTAATCCCTGAATCCACCACTTCTCTGAGGTAAGTTGTGAGGCATATTCAGGTTACTGCGCATGTACCTTCCTGGGAGGGAAAGGTTACAAACTGGAATTCTTCCTTCAGGGAGAGCCAGAAGCATCACACCTTACTCTGCCCTCTTCCAGCACCAACAGCTTGCAGGTGCTTCCCAGACCTAGTTCTTGAGCAGTTCTCCCAACGTAAAACTGTCAGGAACATGGCAAAGTAAAACAGCTTTCACCAGATCAAAACCAGCAGAGAATGCTGCTAATATTTTTAAAGTTATCTCTAGGACAGTTTTCCCCATGCGAAAATAATTTGTACCCACAACAAAAGAAGCCCCAAATGTTATGCTTTTACAGGAGCCTGAAATGTCAGAGCTCTTCAGCACTAAGGTAGAAAGAAGGGAGTTGTGACATTATCCTTTGGCTACAAGGTATCGCTATGTTTCGAACATAAAAAAGAGTTTTTGGACAGATGTCTCATCAGCTCTAATGCCAACAGAGCCTGAAGTTATAGTTTGTTAAATACAGCCTGAAACTCAAGCATATTACTGGTTGCAAACACCAGTTTGTGCCCCAAAAGCCTCTCTGAGCTGTACCTGTAGTGGGGTGATTTCCCTTTAGGACTGAGAGGCAGCTGTGCAAAATATTTTCCTAATGGTAGCAAATGTTTTCACTGAACACTGATTACTAATATCATGACTACATTTGGTCATGGCCATGTAACTACAGTGTAATCATTCCTGCAATAGTTTCCCAAATATTAGCAAACATAGTATTTCCTGCCTGGGTTGTGTTTCTGTTTCTGACTGCAGCCCTGCATCAATTTGTGTTGGGAAACCACAGCTCCTATCTAAGCTTTGTCCCCGGCAGTCACCCCTGTCCTTCCTCCACCTAAACCTGGGAGACCCACTGGAGCTGACTCACCTTTGGCATCAAAACACTGCGACAACCAGTACTTCCCAAAAACCACATCCATCCTCTCCCCGTGTCTGCAGACAAACAGGCAGCGTTTCTGAGGCCCTGGCTGGCTGGTTATCCTCAGAGGCTGGAAGGGAAATTACAGGATGTTTGGCCTTCATCAAAGTGCAAGGGGTTTGCTGAGATCTGGGAGTCAGGACTGGGAACTTCTTGCTTTATCCAAGTGCAAACATCACAGGAAAGTCTTCTGTATTTAAGATTTTTCTGGATTTATGAAACTCTTTATAAATTTTGTAATACTGGTAAATTTATGCTGATATAAAACTGCTGAAGGGAGCAGAGGATGGGGCCGTGCCACCCTCTCTTAAGAGCCACTTTGGGGACAGCAATGCCTTCAATGCTTGTGGTTAATCATGTCATTCTTTAAAGACAACTCTAACTTGTAACTGCTGCTGCAGGTGGTGAAAAGAGACCAGGTGACAATTTCTTGGGGAAAAGCCAGTAGCTGGAAGCTTGTCCCTAAAGCTGAGTGTGATTTAGGGGTGTGTGGGTCCCTACCTGCACATTCTGGCAGATGATAGTGAGTGGTCCAGCATCCCCAGGTCCTTGGTCTTCCTGCTGCCTTCTCTCCAGAGCTCCATCTGTGAAGCCTTGAAGGGATGGGGAAGATGTAGTATTCAAAATTGAGTAGGACCTGCCAGAAATAGAAAGATATTGGCTTTGGGAATGCTTTGTGCACTCAGGCTGCACTGAGGACATTTCTGCAGTCTTCAGGAACTGGTGATGATTACTGTTGTAATGTTAGTTCATTATTATTTTTATTTTAATGCTGCCTAGAGAGCACCTTGCTAGGTGAGCTACACACATGAAGAGACAAATTCCACCTCAATAGGCTGTTTCCTTGGAAACAGTTTACAGAATAACAGTTCCCAAAATTTGGTCTGTGAGGCTCTCTCAGTCTGTGAATATTATCATGGAAATGCCAAGACCTTCCTCACAACCACAGGATGCTCCCTACCATCATCTGGGGACCAACTGCACGTCACTGACCATGGTCTTGTGGACCAAAATCTGGAGACCTAAGGGCTGCAGGGAGTTCTCCCTCAGTTTTGTAGCACAAGGTGTTGCTGGGGCTCAGCCCTGCCTCTCACACTGGGCCCAAAGTGGCACAGTGCTTGTGCTGCACCTCCATCCCTTCCCGTGGTGACTACCCTGCTCTCTGGTGTGAGGAAATCAAGTCCATGTACTTGCACAGTGCTTAACAGAGGGCTCTTACAAACTATTCCCTATGCTCCACGTTTGTCAAAGGGATTTGGCTGCTTAGATATCAAGCCACTCCTCAAGCACTACTTCTTTATCACCGTTTAATTCTCACTAAAATCAAGAGGCATAAAGTATAATCTCATTCAAAAGGTGAGGGCTGCACTCTTACTGAAGCCTTGCAGGCTTCTGAAAAGCCTTGCTAAGAATCTTAAGAAATGTTGCTGATCCCAAGTCCTTTTTCACAAGGCATTGAACATGGAAGATGTCTCTTCCCAAATTAATGCTCAAATTTAAACCTTCCTGATCCTGGTCCCACCACAGAGGTGTCTTCAAAGCAGTGTTTACAGCAGCCATCTGCTCCAGCCCCGTTACCCAGCAGTGATCCTGCGAGTAATAAAAGTTGCTGTAACATCTTAGCTAAAAAAGTCACATTGTCCTCTAATCCCACGCCCAGGGGTAGCATCTGCTCTTCTTGGCTTATGAGACAGGGCTTTGTGTGCCAGTTCCTTTTGCCCAATGACCTTCTTAGCAGCCCTGGGAGGCTCCTCACTTACCCAGGTGCAATCCCAGCTGCTGAGCCCCTTTTTACAGCCATGGGAAGTGGACTGAGCAGCTTTTTACCTACCCATGAAACACCCAGGTCCCACATTCATCAGCCTTGGTGATGTAGTTTTCAGGCAGTAGCCCAGAACAGCCGGTTGCAAGGGAAATGCCATAAATCCAGCCCTCACTTGTACTGGTTTGTTCCACTGGGGACATGAAAATGAAATCCCCTGGGACCAGCTCCAGTTCATCATCATTCTGGGGGGTGTAGGGGTAGATCACTTGCAGAGTCTGGGGGAGAAACAGAAGCACAAATGAATGAGAGGATTGTTAATGGAAGGGAACATTTGGCAGAGTGGGGCAGCAGCATTCCCACACCAGATCTTTAAACTTAGCAAGGTGTGAACAGCTCTCCTTGTAGTGCAGCTCTTGGTGTTTTATCCAGGAAAGCTTTCCTTCAGGGAATTCCTGCTGCTTCCCCCTCCTTGCTGTGGGAAAGCTTTTCTAGGTATTTACTCCTCCTTCCCTCTTTGATTCCAGCTGCATCTTTGATAACCAGGACAGAAAGAGGGGTGATTTTTTTAAGTGAACAAAATCATGAGTGTGCTTAAATCTAAACACCCTGTTAAAAACGGAACTGAGCTCCTGTTGGGACCTGGAATTCAGACAGCTCTAGTGGTCAGAGACCATCTTTGATTTACCTACTCATGTTTGATATGAGAGGGTAGTTCTTGTTGCTGTTGCTTTTGAAGGCAGGACAGAGACACTGTTGGGAGGGTCACAGGTTTGAATCTGTGACCTGCCACTCTCAAAGCTGTTCATGAGAATATACAGGAAAAAACAGAGATGATGGGAAATGCTGCAATGTGGCCACATTGTTGTCTTTGTACTTCCTGACATGACCAGGATTAAGTTAAAAGGCGGGGAAAGATGAGTGAGTATTATGTAATCTTCACTTGAGCATGAGGAATCCACATGTATTAAGGGTCTATAACTAAATGTCCTTGGAAATGGCTACAACAGTCCCCCATTTAAAAGAGGAACAGAGGTGTTCTTGTCTCTGGTCATGAATAATTTCTGCAATGGCCTCACTGCAGAAAAGAAGAAAAACCCTCATCTGCTGTGCAGCTCTGATTTCCTGATGGTGTCAGCCCTCACTAATCCTTCTAAACTATGTGTGCTGTCTTCAAAGGAAGATGGAAACTAGTCACTGTCACCTGATACCACAAGGCCCAGGCTTTCACACGTGGCTGCCTGGAGTGAGATATGCAAAGATGGGAGCTGGTTTTCATCAGCAACTCCCTTTGCCATCAGCAACAGTGTTGACTGTGTGAAGCTTCTGAAGGACATGAGGAGAGACTGGACAGGAAAGGAGACTGTCACACAAGGAAGCACAGCCTGGGCTGGGTCAGAGAGATGTCAGCTCTCCAGAAGCCTTGGCCTCCATGTGGACTAAAATAGCTTTTTTTCCACCCTGCCTCGGGTTTTGTGTGTCTGTTTCTGGACAATGCACCTTAGTGGGGTTAGTGGGGTTCGTCACCCCAGACTTAGGAGTCAAGTTAAACACCTGAGCCTGAGCAAGCACCTTCTGAAGGCTCCCTCCTTGAGACACTGATTCATCTCATTCTGAGATAGACATCTCAGATGGGTCAGATGTCTCATGTTCTGGAAGTGCCTGTTTCTCTGCACCAAACCTCACACTGCAGGTCTAACTTGTGTATTTACAGCGAGGTGAGATAAATCTCACGTGTGGTTTCTCCATGTTCAAGATCCCAATCTATGAAATGGAATGAGTATTTTTTTCCTGTATGTTATGTGCAAAACAAAATTATTAAGGAAACTGCCTTAAGAGACTTAAATACTGCAGCTATAGAGTACATATGAGTAATTGAAATATACGAGCGTAAATGTTTCTTACGTGATGAAACTAAATGTTGTGCTTAGTAATAAAGTCACGACTGTACAGTAGAACTGGATACTGGTCAGGTTAAAACCTTGGTCTGGTTCTGGAGAGATGAGACCAGCTTATTAGTTTACAGAAGAATCATTGTTAGAATTAATTAATACTGCAGGACACTGTTCCTGCAAGAAGCAAGGAACGAGGTGAGCAAAACAGCAAGTCTGAACAGCATGAGTAAAAAGAAAAAAGAAAGGCAACAAAAAAAAGGCAATAAAAGGTCTGCTCATTAAGATGACTGGTTTGTTTGGTTTGGATTTTCTTTTTTGGACTGAGACAAGCTCCCAAACTTTACCTCGTGGTTAACGAAGCGAATGTCCCGGGAGAATATCGCGGCCACCCAGTCGCAGCCCAGCTTGACATCGATGTTCTGTGCCAGCTTCTCCAGCGTGGGCAGGTGGCTGCTCTGGAAGTGATAGGCCAGTGTCACGTGGAGCTGCTTCTTGTGGGGCTCCACGTGAACATCTGCAAGGAGAAGATGTGGGTAAACAGCTAGGGACTGTCACATCAGCGGCACTTCAAAGGTGCGTGAGTGACTATTGCCTCTCACAGGAACTTGGGTTTTAAAGACATTCAAGAGGAATAAATTGTAGGGCAGTTTGAAAAGGTTCTGAGGAAGTCAAATATGAGCTCTCTCTATGGCACCTTGGATCAAGTTTTTAGAGATTTGTGGTCTGATTCAGGCCTGAGTCACACCAGGGTGGGAGACAAGGCTTCCTTGCCAAACTGCCAAACAGCAGGTTTCTGGATGGTGTGATAACAGTTATTGCAATTCTGAACACACGGCCAAAAAAAGGCACTTTTCCAGGTAACTGGTAGGCTTTCATGAGCAGCTGAGGATCTTTCCAGAATAAGCAAGTTAAAAAGCAGAATTTTTACTCTCCTCTTTTTGTTCTCTCTGCTACATCAGCAATTACAAATCTGTGGAATTTACAGGTTCATGCAAGCTGATTAAATTCCCTGGGCCTTAGTTAGATTACCAGTTTAGCCACTGAGGGTGAGGTATTCCCAAACTGTGGAAACAGACATTGCTAAAATAATGATGCAGAATGATCCTGCAGAAAAAAAAGAACCTGCATTAGGAAAAAATTCCAGGAAGCAGAGAGGTGAAAGTGTGTGAAATCTTTCTGTAGATGTGGAAATTACAGGATACATTGTTTGCATGTAATTTATTCTTGCTTATTCAACCAAAAATTGCAATTAAATTTGACTGATTATTCAGTCAAAATTGCAGCTATTCAGAGACTTGGCTCCAAGTGCCAGGCAGGGGTAGCATTGCAGGCTCATCCATCTTTTTTTTGTTTGTTTGGTTTGGTTTGGTTTGGGTTTTTTTTTGTTTGGTTGGTTTTTTTTGTTTAGTTGGGTTTTTTGTTTTGGTTTTGTTGTTGTTGTTGTTCAGCAAGAAAAACCACGGTCTGAAAAAGCCCCAGAGACTTTAATGTGATAACATGACCAAGCTGTGGGGGCTGCAATGCAGCAATTGCCATCCCCTAAGAAAGAGCCAATTGCGTCTGAACTGGATCAGTGTCAGGAGCAGAAGCTTGCTGGAAGCCATGGAAGCTTCTCTCTTCTGCTTCAGTGGTTTTTTGGGGTACAAACTGCCCCTCTGACTGTGCTCGTTTGGAGGGCGTGTCTGGGGAGCACTTTGGAGGGGAACATTTGTTCTGCTCTCATGTGACTGCAGCGTCCTTGGACCTGCCCAATGTGTCTGTGCCTGTCACTGCCTTCCAAAATGTGCGTTTTTAAAGATAACATTCCCTCCTATGGGGTACCTGTCCAGCAGGGAAACACTGCAGGGATGCCGAATTTGCTGCATGTTGGTGCATTTAAACTCTAGAATAAGCCTGTGACAGTGAAAGACTAAACCAGTTGTGCTGTGACTAGTCCAGGCTAAGCCCTGAAGTGATGGAGGGAGGGAGGATTAGTCAGGGAGCTGTTGCAGTGCTTCCAGGCTGTTCTGACTTCTGAGTCTGGAGGTAACTGGAGGACACCTAAAGAGCCTACTCGGCAGTGGAGCCCATGGGGGCACAGGGTGCTCTGCTTAATTCCCCCTCCAGAAGCAGCAGAGGACCAGGCAACGGAGCCAGATGTATCAGCACTGAGGTGTGAAAACCTGGGTTGTCAGAGCACTTGGGGTCTTCTCAGAGAGTCCCTTTACATTTCAGAAATGCAGTGAAAAAACAAACACAGGCTTTAAATGGTCGAGGAAAGCTTTGTGGCCGTGGCTTGAGGGAGGGAGTGGAGAAGGAAACGCTCAGCAGACAGAGCATCAGATGTGAAAGGTTAAGAAACCACCAAATGTCAACTTCCCTTTCAGGAGATAACACTTGAGATAAAGTGTGAGGTGATCTTTCCACTGAAAAGCACTGAAATCCAAAGCACCCGGTGGGGTGTTCCTCTCAAGGCTTTTAGTTTTCACTTAAACAACAGGTATTGGCTTTATGAGCTTTCTTTTCTTCATGGCATCAAAACTGGTTTCTGAAAATGGCCGAGCCACGAGCTCTTTGCAGCTTCAGCACAGCCTCTCACCTGCTTTAGAAGCCGCCTCTGCAGCAAAGTCTGCAGCAAACTTCTTGAGCACCTCAGCACTTTCCTCCTTGACGAAAAGCCCGATGAAGTTGGAGGACGTGTAGAGCTCCAGAGGCAGAGGGGCAGGGAATTTGCATTTCCAGCGCATCACGGTGGCCTGCAGAGCTTCTGTAAGAGCATCGACCTTGCTGTCCTCGCACTGCCAGGGAAGCAGGACAGGCATTTGTCAGGCATGGCTGGGTGTGAATGGTCTACCTTGGCTACAGCGCAGCGAGAAAAAGCACAGGGGCACAGAAAAGTCTGTGTTTAGAAATGCCCTGCCCCTCCCTTGTCCTCAAAGCGGGATCAGCTATCCCCAAGTAACCTTTCCAACTTCCTCCCCCCCACCCCTGCCGCATCCACTCTCATGTTAATGATTGCTTCAGATGATGAGAATTTGATCTTCTGCCGCTCTCTTCCCTGAAAACAACAACTTAAAAACCAATTAACTCCTCAAGAAGCCCAGGCATCAGGCAAAACCCCCCCAGGTCCCCACACAAACCCTCGTGCAGGGACGGAATGAAGCGTGTAAGTCTCCAGGCTGAGCCTGGCAAGGGCTGCTCATGAATTCGCGCACAAAGGCAAAGGGGGAGAGGAGCAGTGCTTTACCATGAAGAACTGGCAAAGAGTGATATGTGGGAAAATGTTGTGAGCTTTGTTCTTCCCACAGATCTGCTTCGACTGCTGCCAGAAGTCAGAGAGCTTCTGAGCCAGGGGGCCCGTGGGGCGCAGGTACAGGACGTACTCCCGGGGCAGGGGATCGTCGAGGAACGGGTCACCCACGTGGGAGAAGAGCCTGGGAGCGAGAAACAACTGTTAGATAGTCAGATAATGACATGTTTTCTTCCCAGCAAAACCAGCTTCCCCTTGTCCTCACTCCCATTCGTTCTTCCTTTATGGGAAAAATCATCTCTGGCAGGTCAGGCAGAGCTGCACTGTCTCACTTGCAGCCCATTACCACTGCTAAGTAACACAGAAAATTGGGTTTGAGTTTCAGGCTGACGCTCTGAAGATCTAACCCGGGTCACTGCCTCTGCCTTTCTGCCTTTCAGTGTGCAAAACACAGGGAGGAGAGCACTGGAAATTGCTCAACATCTTTGAAAAGGCAGCTCTCAGCTCTGTTCAGCTGCAGATAGCGGGGGTTTCTCTCTCTCATCTCTTTTTGCTTTTACTTGAGATCACAAACTCTCTCAGACAAGGCTCATTTCTGGATTGCTTATTTACAGTACTTAAACAGCACTACACTAATTCTGCAGGTGCTTTTCAGATAATGCCCCTGATTTACATCCCCCATTTGAATGGTTGAAATCTTAAATTCACTTTTTTTTCCTACTTTTTAACATTTATTCATACCAACCAGTCGCATGCTGCTTGAACACTTCTTCCACCAGTCGATGCCAGTGCCTTTTGTCTGAAAAGAGAGCAAAATGGAGAGTATTTTAGTGCTGCTTGGTTATGTGGCTCCTGTCACAGGTATTTCTTGGACCTTCCTTGCTGGGGAAGGACTGTAACAGTGTGTTTGGAAACCTGTGGGATACCCTTGCCAGACTGATTCTCTCAGCCTTGGGACTTTTTCGGGGGGGGATGTGCCACCTGCTAAATCACTGCAAGCTGCTTAAAGGGCAAAGTCATTCAGACTGTGCAAAGTATGAGATACGGAGCTCTGGGGGTTTCCCCCTGCTTCCCACATTTTATGGACAGTGAAGCACCATTTTGGCATTCAGTGACCTCTTTGCTGGTCATTTCAGCACATAAACCCGAAGGTTTGGGTCTGACAGTGCAGACGTTGCACTTAGGACAAGAAAAATTCAACTGCCACGAGAGGGCACAAACCAGAGATTTTCCAGGTTAGAATAGTTCCCTTCAGTCCTTGCTATGCAAAAAGAACTCTTTTGCTTTTTTCCTTTCAGGATAGCCCTAAATCCCTCTTCACTCTAGCTGGGAAAACCCAGGTCTCCTGTTCAGTAAGTTTTCCAGCTGCAAACAGACCAACGCAGTGGTGCTTAACTCATAGACATGGCACTGTGTTTTCCAAATGCTCGACATCAGCAGTAAAATGCAGCTGTGAATCAGCTCAGCTCTGTAACAAGTCACAGCCAAAATGAAGAGTTCACCCAGAATCCATAGGGCAGAAATATTGAGCAAAATTATGAGAGAAGGAGGTGGAAAAGGATAGAAAAATTGGGGCAATAGGGCAGAAGACAGGCTTTCAGCTGCATAAGGGCAAAATTCCCCAGGAATAGGTCATTTCAAGGTTTCCTGCTTAAGAGAAGAACAGACTGTGGGTGGGTCTGAGATTAGGGCAGTTGGGACCCTCCAGCACTTGCTCCAGCTCACTGTGGTGTGTGACTGTGCTGCTGTCACCCTTTCTGTCTGCAGCAATAACTTTCCAAAGCACCCTGATGACAATGGAGGATATTCATGCAATGCTGCCCACCAGCTCGTAGACATGTGTTGTTGACTCAGCTGTGTTTCAGCTCTGCCCTTGCCTTTCCCACCCCTTGAATATACATACTTTTGCTCATTTTGAGAGCAAGAGGAAGGCAGAAAAATAATGCTGAAAAAAAAAGGCTGTGTTGCAAATGTGTGATTATGAAAATACTTCCTCCTGCAGGCTTTTGCTGCCCTTATCTGCTAGTGTTCACTTGAGATCAGCAGAGTGCTGGCCCCAAGCACCTGCCTTCTGAAGGATGGATCTTGTGTAGGTTGGTGTGTTCATCTTGCTGACCTTCCCCTGGCCTGGATCAGATGTGCTATGCAAAACAGCCACTGCTTTGCTTTGAAAAGTACCTTGGGCAAAAGCAAAGAGCAAAAAGCTCTTCCCAGCTCTTGCAGGGGCTGGGAACCTCTTAGGGAGGCTGCTCCTCGAGCTGGGGGCTTTCCCTACCCTCCTTTCATCACCCATTTCTGTTGGGCTGCCTTTGCTCCGTTCACCCCCTCTCTTGCCTGGGTTGTTTCTGCTCTTTAAAACACAAGGAAATGTGACTGTCCAAACCATCCCTCTGAATGCGTCTGTTGCATCTGAGGAGTGAATTCAAACTGCCCTCCCAGTAAAGCCCTGGCTTTGAAATGAGCAGTTGCTCCTGTTGCCAAGCAAGCTCTCCCTCAGGATTTCCTCTCCCTGGACCCCAGCACGGATTTTTGGAGGAGCCATCCAAAATCCAGCAGGACAGACGGTTCTGCCACCCACCCTTGTTGACTTGTTCCCTTAATGAACTGACATTTCCTTGGAACACATCACACAGTGGAGCTCTGCTGGAATAAACTGCAGGTTGCTACAGTACTTGGGGACCCCAAAGGGCATTACAGAATATCAGGCTGGACACACAAATGTTTGATTTCCAAAGCCGCCTCTCTCATCCACAGGGACAATAAACTCCTTTTTCAATTTAATTTTCAGTGTGAGGAGGAAATACTGCATAAAGCAACCAAAAGCCAAAGTGTATTTTTAGCCCAGGACCTGAAACTCTTTTTCCCCCCTTATTTTCCAATTTACTGCAGGGAATGATAGTGATGACTGACAGCCTCTGCATCCCTCCCAAACACTCTCCCCTGCAGCCAGAACCTGAAGAGGACTCATTCTCCAGCTCCCAGGCCAAAATCAACTTTTTATAAGTTGAGTACTCAAAACTAGTCATAGCTTATACAAAAATGGCCTGACTTTCACAACTGCTGAGTGCAGTGGGAGCTGCAAGATGTATTTTGCTCCTGAGAAAATCAGGTCATTTAATTAGGTGACTAGGGGCTCAGACTTACTCGTGCTGAGTAGCAAGTGTTGGCTGTAGCATTGTAGCAAGTGGTAAAAAGTGGGTTTGCGACTCAGATGAACCAGAAAAAAAGTAAGAAAGTAACTTATTTTTCAGAATCTTCAAAATGGCTTCCCACAATAACCACTTCTGGTCATGCAAAAATGGCAGCTGGATTCGGGTGGGATATGAAAAACTTTGTGTAGCATTGCTAGTCCCTCAAGCCATCCACTTCTTTCTCTCTTGACTTCTGTTGCCTCTGAGATGAAGTGCTGGGAAATCATTTAACAGCACACAGCAACATGTAATAACCATTTGGAACAGACTGCAAGGGAGATGCTCTGTTCAGCTGCAGGTCTGCAGATGGAGGCCTTAGGGAAGGGCAAAGAAAATCCTAATAGCAGTGTCTTCCAAATGCACAGCAGCATTTGAGCCACCACAAAGAATTAGATGTATTTGACCCTTCAACCTCTCTGTCACACTATTCACTGTCAAGTCACAAGGAAAGTCTTTCTCCACTCAGTCACAGGTTAAACAGGATGAAAATATTGCTGGTAAGCACATCCCAGCTAAACGGTTGACCCCTTAGCTCAAAACATTCCAGTAGAATTGGTGTTGCTGCCCTGGTTTACCTATTAATGTGTAAGTGGAGCCCATTTCAAGCCCAGCCCTCTTAATGGGAGAGCACAGAGCTCTGTGTGCTACAGAACTTAACTCCTTACTCTTGAAGGATTTTTGGCTTCCTGTAATTTCAGAGTAGGAAAAAAAACAACACAGGGGAACGTCAATTCAGCTAGGAAATATATATCAATAAACATAAAGTACAACGGCCAAATCCCATTTACTTCAGCGGAAATTACTGTAATGGGGAATGATGCATTAACCATAAAGAGAACCTCCAGTCTCAGAAGCACCACAGAAAAGTCCTTCCCCTGTTGAGTGCTCAGCTTTCTGATTCTAGTCCATCACTTTAAAAAATGCTCAGCTTTATTAAAGTCCAGTTTAAAAAGTGCTCAGCTTCATTCAAGCCCAGTTTAAAAAAGGAAGGAGTGTGTGGCTGCCAGTGGCAATGAAATACCATGTGGGAAAGTTAATGCAGACAGTGCAGGAGCAAGGGATGGTGGGGGGGTATTATTTAGAGAGATTTCTTTATCTGCATTATACTTTATCACTAAAAAAGCATGCAGCTTTGGAGGGCCGGTACCCACAGCAGGGAGCTCCTTTGGCTCTCCTTTTACTTTACTAAGCAGAGACTCAAATTCTGCAGTGGGCAGAGCTGAGCTTTGTGTCTTTAAGGAGGACCTTGTTCTGCTGTGACTTGCTGCTCTCAGAGGGAGGAGAAAATGCCAGCATTTCTACCTCAGAGCCACCTCTGAGCTGCCTGCAGAGGCACCAAGGTATTTGTGAATGAGCAATGGAAGGATGGAGGCAGCCTGTGAAAGGGAATGACTAAATCTTCCCTTTCATTCTCAAGCCCAGACAAACTCTTTACCCATGAAAAAAAACCCCTCAGAGGGATGAATTCATCATCTCAAGTAGCCCTGAATCTCTGGCCCATAAAATATTTAGCTGTGTAAATACAGATTTTTTGGAAATGGCATTAAACATGATGGAATACTTGGCTCTCCTCATTAGGTTCCATTCAAAGGCCTGCCTGACATGATAATATAGGAATTACAGATCATAATTTATGTCAAATGAGTTTGAAAGAAGGATGCTGTCAAACAGAGCATTTTTCTTAGGAATACAAAATGGACACCTTTATGTTTTGCTTGTTTGTGCATATAAAGTATGTATTTATGTAAACCTATATTCAAATAGATATATGCATCTATTTAAAGCTTGACTTTTTCCATCTCTGTTGGTTTATGGTAAAAGAATAAAAAAAATGCTGGCTGGCTCCAGGGAATGAGAAAAAATAGGTATTTTCTAGACATGAAGCACACATTTCAGTCCAGGTACAGGTCAGAAGCTCAATATTTAACTCCCCCCTTAGTTTACATGTCAAACTCAGCCTTGATGTGGCAGGTCCTGAATTCACACTTTGCTTTATAGTAATAACTACAGGGAAGCTGTTCCAAATTCTTCACAAACAGTAAAATTCCAAGATTTTCTGTGTGCATGTATGTTTTCAAATTGCCCACCAAGTGACCTTTGCAGATACCTAAATTTTTGTAGATTTCAACTGTTTATATCATTAACAGTAAAATAATGTCTATTTTAGGCTTTCAATAAACAATTTTATGTTGACGAGAAGTTTTGCAAGCAAAATTTCTGCCCAACTAATGACTTGAATCAGGGAAAGACACCCAAATTCCAAATAGCTGACTGCCTCACAAACTCCTTAGTTGCCCTCCACACAGAAATGGCCACAGTGAGATGCTCTTCCTGAAAGGTTTTCAATGTGGGTTGTGCTCCTCTGAATTCTCAATATGCAGAATTCACTTGGTCACCAAAAAAAATCATATGATACCTTTTCTGTTCTTATTTGGGTGACCTTCCTTCTATAAATAGGGACAGCACAGGAAGATATCACTAGGGATCCAATTCCTGTTTTGGGCAGGGGGTTGGATATGTTCCTTTTCTGCAGTGTGTTAAGAAAAAAGAACCCAAAACTCCGTGTGTTTCTGTGAGACAAATGATTCTGATATAAGTGTGTGGCAGAATAATTAATGCTCTCCTTTCCCTGAGCTTTGCCTCGATCCTTAACTTATCCTTCTGTTGTTTTTTGCTTGATGATGGACATAAAACCCTTCTCATGTTTGAGTGAGTGGTCTAATTGCAGGCACATCCTTCACAAAACAGGAGCTCCTTGCTCTACACCAAGAGCCCCCTTGGAACAGCCCCTTCTGTACCACATCCCCACTTTAGGTTGGGTCTACAAGCAGATCCCAGCCATGGAAAGACCCAGGTCTTGCCTGAAATACAGGAACTTGCAGAGGGGGCTGAGGAAGTGGCCACAGGGGCTGCAAGAGCTCAAGCTGTGCCATGTCCTGGACGTCACATCAATGTTTGTGGAAGGTGCCTGACAGCGAGGTCGAGGCTCGTGGTTCCCCTTCTCCTCCCTCCCAAGCCTATTCCCAGCTACTGCATACTAAGCTCTGGTGACGGGAGAGAAATGGGAAATGCAATCTTTTGGGAAACACACTGCTATGGATTCCGAGTCTCCATAATTTAAATATTTATTTTTTCAGACCACAGTCCAGCTGGCAAACTGCAGTCCAGCCACATGATGGTGATGATGATCATGATGAGTTTTATGTGCAGAGAGTGAGGGCCTGGGTGTGTGTCTCTGGTTTACGTGTTTGTTTTTTACAGTTATGTAAGATTTTGAAGGCGTATTTTTCCCCCTTCTTTAGCACATGTGCACTAAGTAATCCCCCTAATCCTCTGCTCAGCCAGCTTGTTAAAGCAAAAGGAGAGAAAAGGAGAGGGAAGTACAGACTCGTAAAAAGTGTCCAGGATAAAGGCAGGAATGTAGCAGCCATTTACCATTTTTAAAGAGATACACAGTTTAAAGAGGAAGCAGGATATTCTTTTCCTTAGAACAGTATCAACACAGCTTTTTATGAGGCATGGCCTTAGATGTCCACAAGTCCTGAGCTCACAGTTGTCACTCCATGTCCTTGTGGGATGGAGAAGGAATGAGATGCAGGTATTTGGGCTGATTTGGTCACACACCATCAAAATTCCTCTGCCCTTTTATTTTCCCCATCAAAAAAACTTTATTATTGCGTATAATAATGATAGTGGTTTTCTTTTTAATTTTTGCTTTTGATTACATTTGTTGTCTGGCTTTCTACTTCACCTCCTAAAGCTTTTCTCCCAACGTGCTAATCTAGAAATGTGTTGCTCAAACAAAGAGCAGCAGTGTCTGAAAATAACAGGAGTCCCGAGGCTGGAAATCTAAGAAAACAATGTCTCACAATTCCCTAATAAAACCATAGAAGTTGGCAGCACCTCAGCTGGCTGGTTCAGAAAGCTTCAAAATTGTGATGCAGGGCAATCATTGGAAAATGAGGTCAGGGTTAAGGAACTGCTGCTCTTAAAGGGTTTGCAGAATTCTGACCATTAGCAACACAGTCCAATGTAGCTAATATAAATAAATTCAAAAAGAGGGTGGTTACAACTGGAGCACATTCAGCTTGTCCCCTTCAAACACAGCCAGAATGCTGCAGAATACCCACAATTTCATTCCTACAGGAGTAGGAGCCTCCATCTCAACACCATTAATACATTTTTAGCTAACCAGGAAGACAGTGTCTTTGTGAGGAGCCAAGTTAGAGGTTTAAGTACACTCCAGTGTACCATCTGGTGGCTCAGTGATAGCCAGAAAAGGAAGCAGTTGTCATGTTGATTGGAAATAAATAACTCCCTTGCACCGTTTGAGACAAACACAGCACTTTCTTCTTTCAAACTGCTCTTCTTTCTATGCAGGGACGAGTTGGGATGGAACAAAGATTTGCTGTAGCTGTGTTTTTGGTATCTTACCACTCTTTCTCTCCTCATGGGTAGGTTTTGGACAGTGTGGACCTGCCACATGAGTGGGAAGCAGGGCCAGGTGGTGGAACCCCATGAGTTGTGATTGTCCCGTTGCCACTCCATGAGCACCTGCCTCTCCATCTGTCACCTCGTGTGGCACAGCTCGTCTGCAGGTCTGCAGTGCCCAGCACAGCTCCAGCTGGCACCACCAGGACCTGTTGCCCAAAAACTGAGAGCCACAGGGAGGGATCACACGCCACACACCCTCATTCAGGGAGGAGGAGAGCCACGAGCTGCCTGATGTCACGCAGGTCATGGATGCTGTGCCATGCCTGGCTTAAAGCTCCCTGGAGAGACTTGTGCTGCTTTTGTGCCCCCAGTCCTTAAGGCAGCCCCACTTTACTCCTTTGTACACCAAATTTTTTAGTATCATGTAGATCTTTAGGAAGAAAAACAACCCCAAAAAAACCCAACTAGCACTTTAAAGTGTCAGTGTTAACATTTTCCAGCTTCTTGGGGTTTCAAAACAGGAAGTTTGGGGGCGGTGCAGTTGCACAATTTGCCAGAAAGCTGCTGTTCTGTGAAGTTGGTGACACTGGGCTGTACCAGCAACTTGAGCCCAAGGCCCTCACTTTCTGGGACTATTTCTCTGTCAGTTTTGATGTGCTGCTCCCATTAGTAGGAGCCTTCTTTTAGCTCTTCTTGACGGCCAGTGGAGACATGACTTGTTCTCCGGGGTGAGAGCAAACCCCAGAGCTAGGGGGAAGCTTTCCTAGCCTGACAGAGGAAGACGGTAGAGATAACACAGACCAAAGTCAACATGGTATAGCTAAAGCCTGAAAACAAAGCATTGAGCTGCTTGGTTTGGATCTTGTGATGAAACTTGTGATGCAAACTTCCTTCCAGGTCAGGGTACAGGTCTTTGTTTCATCCCCAGAGGGAGAGTTTGTCTGTCTGAACTTGCTCTGCTTGAGAGCAGTGAGGTTTGGATTGTACCGTCCATTGAGGTGCAAACCAGAGGCACCCCCAGAGTTTTGCTCAAAACTTTGTCAGGTTGGGTCCTGCAGAGCCAAATCCCAGAATCCCAGAATGGTTTGGGTTGGAAGGGACCTCAAAGCTCACCTTGTCTCACTCCCTGCCAGGGGCAGGGACACCTTCCACTTGACCAGGCTGCTCCAAGCCCTGTCCAACCTGGCCTTGAGCACTTCCAGGGATTGGGAAGCCACAGCTTCTTTGAGAATTCCATCTGAGCCCCACCACCCTCACAGGGAAGATTTTCTTCCATAAATCTATTCAGTGTTTCAGTCCCTTTCCATCTAGTGGAAGGAGGAAATGTCTTATGTTTGCAGGTGAGTTATGACACCCATGTCCTTACAACTGGACTCAAAAAGCCCAATTTGGTATTCTCTGCACTACTCAGTTTTTGCACTATTTCATGCATTTGGAAGAGCCTGTGTTCATTCTGACCCCTTATCTTCTTCTCAGGTAGTGATTTTCACTTCTTTATGGGCAATGTGTCTCTACCATGAGGAATCTTACAGGTTGTATGTGCTAATGGACTCATAACTTTGCTGAAAAAGCAAACCCTCGAGATGGAAAATGGGAAGTAGATGCCCAGGGAGGAGCTAACCACAATCTCACACCTAAAATAGACTCACGCAAAGCAACAAGAAGGAAGTCTAAGAAATCAAGGAAGGTGGAAGGAAGAAGGGTGGGGTGTTGAAATAGCTGAGTTAAAGGCAGAAAGAGAGACTCGAAATAGCCTCCTGCTCTAGACAGCTCTGTTCAGGAAATTTCTGAAGCCCGAATGTTTTCAGTAATGCACAATTTTCACAATATTCCAAATAAGTATTCCTGGCCTAGTGTTTCTTGTCATCCAGGTAAGACCAAGTTATGTCAATATTCCTAATGTCAATATTCATATGGGAGGCCTGGACAAGAACCCCAAAGCGCTGTAGGAAAAGGGGAAAGGAAGGTCAAGGCACCAGATGATGAGGCACGTTTGCCACTGACTCAAGGCTAAAACGACCCCCCAAACAGTCTTGGGTTGGGAGTCCCATGGTACCAGAAGCTCCACTTTGGGGTAAGAAAACACACACAGTTCTCAGTCTCTTGCCTCAGAAATTTTGAAGTGTGTGGTTAAAGCAGTCAGCTAAAGCTAATGTCAAAGTTTCCATTAGGGGAAAGAGAAAACAAGTTAGTTAGTGAGCTCTGGTCTGAATTTCAGTGTGGGTGTCTGTATTTCAGACCACTTTGTAGTCCTTGGATGATACAAGTGACAGAAGACTCCAGTGAAGGAAGCTCTAAAATTGCACAAGACAATTATTTTGCTGTTTTAATAATGGTAAGTCATAAAGTCGTGGCCAGACTTTAAACTCTAATACCAGATTATATATTAAAAATGACCTTGTAGTGTCTGGCTCAGTAATCTGAAGTTTGTACATGAGGTCCAGCAAAGAGACTCCAAAAGGTTTAAATCTTTACTAGGGAAGGGTTAAAAAAAGCCACTTTAAAAATAAATGTTTGAAGTCTAAAAGGGAACAGGAAATGAAAAATTGTGATAAACTGAGAAACAATGAGATAAAGAAGGATCTAAGAATGTAATGAGAAAACTTTACCACAGACTGGGAATATTTCATTGCCTATTTTCCTGATTTTGTTATGGCCTGTCAGCTCTAACTGTGGAGTCTTTATTCTTATATCTGATCATATTCCTGCAAAATACACAAGTGAATTACCAAAAAAGAAATAGGAAGACTTTAATGAGACCTGGATTTAGTAATTATCCCTACACCAAAGAGTACTTCTGCATCTATTTAACTTCAAGCATGTACTTACAGGCTTCAGTGAGGCATAAGCACACACGAGCTGCTCTTAGCAAAGCATGTGCTGAGAGGTTATTGCAAATCAAGGCTTCGGGTCTATTCTTCCAGCACAGTTTCTAAGGACTTTAAAACAAGTGTTTGACGTGATAAAAAGGAACTTTGTTCAGTTCACTGAAAACCTGGGGATTTGATGCAAAATTGTAACAAATGGATGTGTGTTAGCTGGAGTATTTGCTCACAAAAAGTCCCCAAAGCAGCATGACCTGAGCAAAGGTCTGTCACAACCCTCAGCACCTGCACAGTGCTGCTCCATCCCCTCACCTTGGCATTTTCCTTGACCCCTTTCACAGCCTTTCATTAAGGGCTCACAAACCTAGCAGGTGTCATGATGCACTGGTTACTCAGTACTTGGTTCTCGTGTTTGCGGAGGAATAATTTCACTTTCCCGTGCTCCAAGGAGTCTGTTCAACTTGTAAAATGCTTTTGCAGCCACAGCATCTCCAGCAGCTGGCACAAAGCATATCAGACACCTCAATGGGGCACAACCACAGTATAGATAATAAAATACCAGCTCAGCAGGATCCCTCAATCATTTCAGTCTCTTCTGAGTCACCTGAGTAAACACAAGTCTTAAAAAGTGCTCAGCACACAGTTTCACCTGACCACAAGGGAAGGGAATTCCCAGGGGTTAAGCACTGCTGAAATCCTGCCAACTTCACAGCACTGACCAGAAAGGTGCTCGACTCCAACTCTGTGTTTCCATATCCAAAATCAATGGGAGGTTGGTCCCATGGTCTAGTTAAGTCTCATTCCTTTCTCTCTCATTATTACCATTTTAATTCCTGACACCTAAAAGGTGGGGGCAATGGAGTGGGGAATAAGTAAGGAGATAGTTGTCACTCCTTTTGCCTGAGAAAGGCTTTGTGTGTGTGTGTACGAGGATCAGAGATGTAACTTGGCCTGTCCTCTGATCCTCTGTTCACATGCTTGGCCAAAATTCCTCATGTTTTGTGACTGCTTGGGTACCTAAATGGTGGGAGATTTGGGGCATTAGTTAAGTCTTTAGTTAAGAGTTTTGACCATCAGGATTCTCAGATGAGATGTGCTGTCTGAGTATGGAGTGGATTTTCCCATGATTTTTCCCTCACCAGTAACCAAGCACAGCTAAAACCTCATCCTAGCACTTCACCAGCAGCATCTCCCATGTGGAGACACACCCCATCCTACTGGCAGGATTGTGTAGGAGACCAGGTCTTGGATGATTGCCTTGAAGACCTTGTTATCCAGACTGATCTTTTCAGGCAGGTATTGTTAGACAGACAGACAGACACACACACACATGAGCATCACCTCATTTCCACAGTGTAGCTCTCCCCCGCACCGAGTGTAAGTGCTGCTGTGGGGGTGTGTTTCTAAAATTATTCATGAAGAAAATCTTTTACAACTGATCCCCATCTTCTGTTTTTCATGGGTGTCTGGTATCTCGAAAGCATCCAATGAACTGCATTTTTTCTTTTCTTAAATGCAGAAGGAGTGGGGTAATATTGCAGCCTTTCTTCCCATCGTGCTGACGAGGCAGCCTGGCCTGGGATGGCTGTGACACTTCCAACCAGGCAGCATTAGCAAGTGGTACCCAGGAATAGTTCTTTGCAGTGCTGGTACTGCAAAATAATAGCTGTTCTTACAGGAAGACCTATCAGAGTGGGATCTTGGAAGATGGAATAAGAAAGACCTATAAATTAAATGAATGAGAGGTGCTTAGTGTGGAGAAGGGCTGGTTGTAAAGTCCTCTTGGTTTTTACAGACTAGTTTGTTCTTCAGGCTCCTGTGGTTATGGTAGAGGACCTAGACTGACGTGAGCTTCCTTCTTGGTAAATATTTAAGAGCTGCCTTGTGAAAAGTAGGCAAGAAAGGAGAATACTTGGTGTCAGTCCAGAATAATTCCTTGCAGTAAATTTCATAGACTAATGGCAAGGCATGTATAGAAGTCACAGGATCACAGAATCCCAGAGTGGTTTGGGTTGGAAGGGACTTCATCCCACTCCCTGCCATGGGCAGGGACACCTTCCACTCAACCAGCTTGCTCCAAGCCACATCCAACCTAGCCTTGGACACTTCCAGGGATGGGGCAGGCACAGCTTCTGTGGCCAACCTCTGCCAGGGCCTGCCCACCCTCACATGGAAGAATTTCTTCCCAATATCCCATCTAGCCCTGCCCTCTGGCAGTGGGAAGCCGTTCCCCCTTGTCCTGTCACTCCATGCTCTTTTAAGGCATGCACGCAAGAGTGCTGGAAGAGGTGGGAGAGGCCTCCTGGAGTCCAGGATCCCATTCTTCCAAGAGACAAGCTCATTCCAGTGTGTTTCACAGGAACAGAAAGCTGCAGCCCTGCTTTTATCCCTGCCCAGGACTGGCTGGTCTGCAGTACTGGCTTGGCATCACCATAAGACAGGATGAGAGACCTTCAGACTAACTCAAAACCAGAAAATACAAAATTTTAAGAGGAAGGAGTTGAGGGTATCCTGGGAACACCCTTTAAGCTTTTCTTTGCCGTGAGGCCTTTCTTTAGTCTGGCTCTCAAAGCAGCAGAGTCTTACAGGACTATGCTGCATCTGTGTTTGTGCCTGTGGGTCTCACCAACCTCCTACAGTAACTTCTGAGCTTATGGGTGTATTTAAACCCAGGGTGACAGAGATGGAGAGCTATCAAGGATTATTTCATGTCTTGCAGCTTCTGTATAATAGAATATAAAAAGAATAAAAATAGGTTTTTGGCTAGCTTTAAGAGTGCACCATCTGGAAAAGATTGTGAGGTGAGTTTAGTCTTTATTAGCCATCAGAGGATCCTCAGAGAAGCAAGCCCTAAAACGTGCTGCAGTCAAAAGAAAAGCATCAACCATCAGACAGATGTGCACAAAACAAGGCTTTGTGAGTTGTTCTGGCATTCCCAGAGCTGGCTGTTCAAAGCCAGGGCAGGTTCAAAGGCACTACAAACATGCTCTACACATTTTTGTGCGGTAGATTCATCAGGGCTGTTGTGCAGACAGTGAGAACAAGGGTTCAGATCTGAGAGTGCAGGAACTACCTCAACACAAGCACTTTGATACTGCCACAGCAGCAGAGAGACTGGGGAAATTTTGTAGGAATTGCTACCCTAGGAAAGCCAAAAGAGCAGATTGTGTGGCTGGTACAGGAGAAATTCAACGAATATTGCAGGTAGAGTTCCCCCAGGTGCAGCTCTGCAGGATCCTGCACTGCCAGCACCAGCAGCTGCTGTTTAATGTGCCTACAGGCACAGGAGACAGCACAGCCCTCCCCTGCTCTCTCCACAGCCC
>JAWWEW010000065.1:3814463-3863287 GCA_035583185.1 Anabacerthia variegaticeps
CAGCACCAGCAGCTGCTGTTTAATGTGCCTACAGGCACAGGAGACAGCACAGCCCTCCCCTGCTCTCTCCACAGCCCACCCCTGCTCTCTCCACAGCCCTGCTTTGCTTGTCCCTCACAGCCATTTCACCAAACACCCTTGGGAAGCAGAGATAAGAAGGCTCCATCAAATGAGAATGCAGGGGTCTCCTCTGTCTCCCCATATCCCTGTAGCAACTCAAGATTTCAGGATGCAGCTGAAAACAGGCCTTTTTCCAGTGCATTCCTCTTTGTTGTGCAGTTTAACACCGAATGCTTTATCTCTGTAAAGCACATTGGCAGGTGTGGGGGGGCAAATAAATTGCGTGGAGTGAGGCTGAACCAAACAGTCTGTAGGGAGGAGACAGACCTTGGTACCATTTTCTAAGCACAGCACTGACTCTTCCCTGCATTAAGGCTTTGGGACGTTTCTAGATGCTAAGCCCAGTCCTGCATGTGTTCTTGTGTAGAAATTGCTCCATCTGAAGACAGGTACATGTGCACTGTGCTCAACTGCATGGAGACCATGAGGCTTTCACAAGAGCTCGGCATTAGCCTGATTTTGCTCCCAGTGGTATTGAATGAGGCAGAATTAGGCTGGAGCTGAGCTTCTGAAAGCTGTATCCTATCTTCCTCTTGCCTAAAAATAAGGAGTCCAATTAAATCTACAGCAGCACAAAGTATGAGGGAATGTATAATTAATTAAAAAAATCAAAGGCAGTCTTGCAGTGCTGATCAGCATTTAGCAATCCTGCCACCAGCTCTCACTCTTCTCATTCTTCCTTTTAATCAGTGATTATTGTTGCATCTCCTGACGTTGCAATCACATACTCTGGTAGTATTTCAATGGGACTGCATTCCCTGAGAGCAGGAAACCTGCCCACAGGAGGAAAATGAGAAACTCCATTAAATAAGGAAGGGAAAAAGTTATCATCCCTTCCAGCCCTGGTCCTGACCCCTCACTGAAGGCCTGATATTGGTGAAGGATAAAAATTTGCTCCCTGTGTTAGGCAAGGCCTTCATTTGCAGCACAGCCCTGATGAGAAACTGAAGGCTGAGAGATAAGAAATTGCCCATGCAAGCTCATCTCTCAGAGTCATTGCTCTCCCTATTGTTCTTTTTCTGCATCCAGCACTCCCAAAACCAAAAACCACTTTTTTTCAGTCTACCAAGAGAGCATAATGCGGCCACCTGTGAGCACAGGGCTTTGTCACCTCCCAAACAAGTGTTTCACACTTGGACTCCCCAGTGCAGTGTGAAGGGAGCTGGAGAGGATGTGCTCCTCACAGCTACCCTGGCAGGAATCCCCAGGAACTGGGCTGGATTCACAGCAAATCTGGAGTGACTCCATCTGGGTCCCCAGGAACAGAATCTGGCTTATATTTTGAGTGCCAGCTGTTAGTGGGAAACAGTAAGACAGAAGCAGAGAAGGGTTTGTACCAGCCCACTCAGGTGGCTCTTGGTCAGGTTGTGCCTGGGTTTCTCCACCTTTCCTTTGCCAGTTGGGATTTCAGGTTGAATCTGCCCCCTTGAGTTGAATTTCAGGTTCAATCAGTTCCCTTGTGGCAGAAAATGTGGACAGCTAAAGAACCTCATGACACAGTAAGGACAGATCTCTGCCTCAGGGGAAGGCTGAGGGGGAAAACCAACAGCAATGGCACCGATTGCTCACTTTGGGGTAGTTTCAGTGAAGTAAATGAATCTTGTGGTGGCATCACTCCTTTTAAACACAGAGACTAGCACCTAGGCTGGCACTTATAGGGCACCTCGTGGGCAGGGTTTCAAAGAGGCTGGCTGACTCACTGGCTCTAAGTGCCTGTTTCTCCCCTTTGCCTGGAACAGCAGTGAGATGACCACAGGCATCACCTCCTGACGTGTCAGGTTATGTGAAAGTGCTCCTGCCCCCTCTTTCCCTCTGTCCCTTGTTGTGCTCTGTCCTTTTCTCCTGTACATTTAGACTCTGAATTCCCCTTGGCGCCATAACTCCTGCAATGTGACATCAGTGTGACGTTATCTTGGGCTCCTTCAGCAGCAACATGGCAAAAATAACAGTACAAGACCTTTTAACAGTACATGCAGACACAAAAAAACCCAGTTGCGAGAGATAAAATATTCACAGTGTGGTCTCTGCACTCTCGACGGGGAGGATCTTTTACCTTAAGCCGTGAAATGTGACTCACAATTTCTTTATCCCCTAAACTAAATATCCGTGGCAAAAAGCCTGATAAAAATTATTAAAAAAGGCCCAGCCATCTCTAGGTTCAGTGAAATCCAGAAGGAGGTTATATCCTACCGTAGGCTGCTGTAGAACCGCTCAAGGAGGATGGAAAGGGATCACAGACTTCTCGAGGGACTTGTGTTTGTACAAACATCAGCCCTGCGCTCTATTGCAGTGGTGTGTCTGGTAAACACAATTCTTTTCTTTGCAGTAAGCCATACAATTTCAGAGAGTTCCTGCATTATTTTAATATTTTGGTTAGTGTATTTCTGATGGAAAAGTCCCCCAAATAGATCCAGGGTTCCAGGATCCAACTCTGCTGTTGTCAGGTTTAAATAAAAAAGGTCTCTACCAGATTTTTTTTCTGTAAGGAGGACTGATTTTCACTTTGCTGCTGCCTTTGCTGACGGGGCACTCGTTTCCAGCCATAGGCTGCTGCTCTGAACTACGCATTTGAAGTTATTTTTGAAATGCATTATTACCCTGAAGTTGCATCTCTCCCTTTTTGATGCATAATTTAGATTTCAGCCTCCCATAAATTACATGCCTAAGGAACTGCTGATGCTTCTGGGAAAAAAACCCAACAATAATAAAAGTGTACAAAGTATTCTTTGTGGAGACTGTTCTGGATAGAAACACATTTATGCTTCTCTGAGCTTTCCTTATTTTTGTCTCTGGGATGTTTACACGGATACAGAACCTCTATTGTTTGGTAATTCCCCACTATCAACGAGAATTTCCACTGCAAATCATGAAATCAAGTTCTCTGTGGCACCCAGATGGATGGATGGAGTAGGGGTGGAAAAGAAATTCAAGTAGGTTTTTTCCCCTAATGGAGGAGCTTCCTCACTGCAGAACTGGAAGGCCAAGCAAAACTCAGAGAGAAACATGACTATTAAAGCCATAGGTAGCTACATCTCATGCTGGATCTGGTTCTCTTCTGCTGGGTGATATTGACAGGTCTGTTTATTTCTGGGTGCATTTTATCCTGTGTCCAAAATAGAAGTAGTGAGGTCTCTGGTTGTTGCTGTTATTCTTTAGGTTACCACAGATTCTTTCAAAAATCTGCTGAAGAAAATCCCAGTGGCTTACAAATGTCTTTGGCTTTAATATTTCTAATTAAAGGTGTAGGTATTTTGGACAAGATCCCACAGAATATGAAATGCCACAGCTCCTTACTGAACTTGGCTTAAAATTAGTAATGCCAAGCCTGAAGTTAATTAAAATCAGGGAAAATAAACCTTCTGTTGCAGAACAACTACAAGGATTGAAGATTTAAGACGGCTCTGCATTGTACATGATAGATAATTATAACTAAGTTCATCTGTGCTGCTCCTGAAGTTAAAAAGAAGAAATTATTGCCTGAAAGTATCTATGCAACTAAAATTGAGATACAGTGGGGGGTAGGAAAAAAAAAGTCTAAAATGGGATGTTTTTCTAAGTATTGGAGGCAAAACATCATCAGGTTTTTAAGTATGTAATTCATAAGGGAAGTGACTCAAATGAAATGATGCACTTTTAAAAATCAGCAGAGCGTTGAGGACATAATAACCCTTGAAAAAATTGAAAAGCCATTTCATGTTCGTATTATTAGAGTTCCTCCATCCTGTAATTTTCTTTTTTGTTTTGTTTTGTTTTAATGGCACAGCTCCTAATACCAAGTGAGTATTTCAGAATCAATGAGTTTTATTACAAAAGGCAAAGTCAATCCATATCCTTCCAGTGTGGGGATAAAAGCTTAAGAAAACAACTTCAGAGTATCCTAAATCCTTAGAGACTGTGATGAAAAAAAATAAAATCTCAACTTTTAATGTTCTGGTAATTAAATCTCACTGTCTTTAAGCCAGTCTCATGAACTTCTGTCCTTAGTCACAAGCTCGAATCCTTCACTGGAGTAGGTAGAGGATGGAGAGAACAAAAGTGTCAGAAAATTCAACCCTCGAACTTTGTCACAGTTCCCCAAAGGAATTAAAAATATATGGCAGCTTATAGTGAGGATGTGGCCAATTTTCTGTATCCCTCCCATCAATAGGAATACCTGCAAGAGCATTTTTTGGGGCACTCCACTAGCATTTCAAAATCTGCTCATTCTGTTACAGTTCCCATCATTTTTCTCCTCTCAAATCAAGGTGGCTCGAATTGCTTCAGACATTACTCATGTAGAAAAGTCTTCCTTGAGGGATTTTTTAAGCTTTTTGCCTCCTGCACCAAGCCGTGGGATCCAGGCAGCCTCTTTCTTCCCCTGCCTGTGGCCAAAGCAAGGTGTAAAATGGTATCTGAGCCCATCAGCATAGGACACCAAAGAGTTACAGCCATGGGGGGACCTGGGGAAAAGCCAAATCAGTAACAGCCTCACACTTTGTCCAGTTCCAGGAGGATTAAGCACTCTGTGCAGCCTGAAAAATCCGCTTCTTTCCTCTCTCTGTTTGCAAACCAAATGTGCAATTTTTTGTCATAGCTGAAAAGAGATGAAAGTTTTCAACTTGGATTTATTTTTAGGGAATGGGGTTTTTGATGAAAATAGAAAGTTCTGACACCTTTCTACCGAGTATTTCCTTGCCTTTGTAATGGAAATTAGGGGTTGGCAGGGGTTTCCGGAGGGTCACCTGGAGGCAGGTTGATTTTATTACCCTCCAGGCTCTGTCTGGTAGAAGAAAGGTAACACCGCTGCACAAAGTCCTTTCTGCCTTCCACGGAAAGATTGCAAACACCCTTCACAAAGGGGCTGGGATTTGCTTCAAAAGGAATCAAACAATAACCTTTCCATGGATTCCATCACTTCCGTAACCAACAAAACATGATTCCCTCTCAAGCTTATCTGAGTGCCAAGTTCTGTGGTTGCAGCACAATGGCTGCATTGTTCTTGTATGCTGCAGGCTAAGATGTATTTTGGTAACTGCTGCTCTTTATAACACAATTGTCTGCTGACAGCTATTCCAGCAAACCATTAACTCCTTCAGGCCACAGGAACCTCTTCCAAGCAGGCTGGATAAGCCCCAAGAAGATGATTTTTCCCACTGAAGAGAACAGAAAGTAACCTAAACCTGGGACTCTTGGTGTTAGATAACATGTAAATTGTGGTGACTCATCGTGGAAAATCATAGATAAAAATTGCACAAAGGCTTACTTAACCACCATCTTGTGACTTTTTCCCTGTGCATGAGCGTGTGAGATATACTCACACACACTCCAGAATAATGCTACTATTTGTCCATCCCTCTGCCCTGCAGCTGTCTTGGAAGATATGAGATACAGAATAAAAATGTACATGCATATTCATCTTCATCTCACATTCCCCACTGAGGCATGAATGAACCCTCAAACAGCTTTAATCACTGGTACATTTGTGACAAATCCCCCAGTTCCCACAGCTACACTCCCATGGAAAAGGTTGCTGGGTTTTGCTGGATTACTAATGGGATATTCCCATTTTACAGCCTGGGAAACATGCATAGGGAAAAAACAAGAAGTTGGTGGGTGACTGTATGCACCCGAAAACTGGAGATAAGATTCCAAGTGATGGTTTCTCAGACTTCCTTCCTTGGACTAAACTACAAGAACCAGACAAGCCTGGAAAGAAGGTTGGAACAGGCAGAGTATCTGACTTGTCATGGCAGGAAACATTGAGAACGAGATGCTGGGGTTTTTCAGTGTGTTCATGTGGTACTTTTGCAATTCGAGCTCAAGTCACAGCCAAGCTCTGAAAACAAATCAAAAGAACCCAAATATGATAATATGAGTTGGAGACCAATTCCTGCAGTGACTGAGATGTTCCCTTCCCCTGAACCAGTAAACCTGTGTAATGTCCTGTGCTAGGAAAACATCCAGTGAGCAGAGAGAAAACAGCTTGGCCAAAACAACAGATGAAGATTTTAATTTCTGAAGAACACAGGTTCACAAATAAGTGCCAGAAACTGTGGCTGGATTTCTAGAGAAAGGCTGAAAAAGTGCATTAAGGAGCTTCCATATTACTAATCCTGCCCATCTCCCCCAGAGCACAGAATTGTTCCCAGTAGGATTGTTTCCTTCCTTCTCCAGCCCAGCATTCAGAGGCTGAAGGAACAAGGCCAGCCGACCTCACAATTAGAAATGCTCTTCCTAATGTTCCCCTGTAATTTGTCTTTGCTCATTTTCATGCATTAGCCTTTATGAGCTTCACGAGGCAACCTTAATTGCATTCCCTGCTGTCTGCTTAAGGCAGGGCTCGGTTTTTTTGCATGGATTGAAAGCAGGGTTTGGAGCCAGTGTCCTTGGAGAGCTTTGGCACCAAGTCCCACCAAGGAGCCATGTCCGTTCATGGGGGACAGCTCTGGGTGCCAGTCCCACATCCCAGGCACTGCCCCAGCATGAGATGCTCCATCCAGGGCACGAGATCCACAGCTCTGTCACTCTGACAAGGTGCATTTTATTCCTTTCATCCACTCTCTGCAGTTTTGCTCTGGATTTCCCTGTATGTACCTCAGCACAACAAAGCCTTTGAGGATTCTTCTCCCCCTGAAGCACCTCAGGTGGGATTTTTACAAGCACCCTACAGTGAGGGCTTCCCAAAATCAAAATCACATTGCTTTGCCAAGATCTGAATTGCTTAACTTCTGAAAATCCCATCTCTGAAAGGATTCCTAAGTCAGGGCTCACCTCTAAGGTCCATGCTGGAATGGAGCTCAGTGGGGTCAGTGACTTCCACAGGGAAATAAATAGTGTTGCATGTGAAAAGACCTAATAACATTTCTGTCTTTCTGGGAAGCTCTGAGGGTTGACAAGGTGCAGTCCTGGCAGGCAAAACCCACTCTGTGTAGGATAATGATGCAGCCAATTCCTCCTGCACTTTCCCATCTTTCCTTGCCCTTTCTGCACTCACATGCTGTTTACCTCTCCAAGTCTTAGGTGGAGGGTTTTTTTATTAGCAAAGGGCATCAATATATGTATGAACAGTGCTCAGTAGCTTGTGACCTTGATGTCAGAGGGAGGCTTTTTGGTTCTACCAGCACATGCATTATTAATGCAAATATCATAACTCATTGTGAGGAATCAGAATTTTCTTCCTTTTTACTGTGGTGTATAAAGGTCTGTGAGGATGGATCAAGCTGCTTCGTATTTGCTGCATCTAAGCTGGAGCTCCTTAAAAACACAGTTATTTTCCAAACTTCAAGAGACTTTCTTATTAACTTGAGAAATTGCTTTTAAAACAGTGAGCATTAAAACAGTGAGTGAGTCAACAAAATCTGATTGTGCTCATGTTGGATGATTCCCCATAATGAGCAGATTGGGGGCAAATGCAGAAAATGTATGCTAGGCTCATTTTAGGTTTGAAGGAGGCAACTCATCAAGAAATACACAGGAAGAGCCATTTACAGGAATGATATATTCAGCTTTCAAGTGTGTGACAGTGATGTGCCTGTTCCTGGTGCATGAGTCTCAGTTCCTTCTCAATCCAGATCTTAATCAACTGCATTTTTCAATCTTGTAGGAACCTTTCTGATCCAGTTTTTTTTTTTCAGAGCCTCATTGCTTTCCATCTTCTAGCATTGCTATTTGCCTGATTCTCTCTGAAACTAAATCCTACTAATCCTGAATTCAGTGGTAAAACTCAAATCTTTGGTTTGTTTGTTTAAAAGTATCATGGAATGGGTTGGGTTGGAAGGGACCTTGAAGATCATCCAGCTCCACCCCTGCCATGAGCAGGGACACCTTCCACTTGACCAGGCTGCTCCAAGCCCTGTCCAACCTGGCCTTGGACACTTCCAGGGATGGGGCAGCCACAGCTTCTCTGGGCACCCTGTGCCAGGGCCTCCCCACCCTCACAGAGAAGGATTCCTTCCTAATATCTAACTGAAATTTCCCCTTTCAGTTTGAAAAAGGTCCAATTGTCTGCTAAGAAACTTTCCTACTTAATTCCCAACAATTTTTAGAAGAGGAAATAGGAGTAAAGAAGCAAGGCAAAACGGAAAAGTCAGTCCTGAGGTTTATGTGATTCTCTCCCTCTCCTGCAGTGGGAAGGTTTCTACCTGAGCACTGCAATGATGGGATGTGTGATGGATGGGGAGGGAAATGGGCAATGAAATCTGGGTTCATTAAGGAGCATTCACAGAGCTGTAATTCAGGTTTAGGAATGATTTTTGATTGTAGACAGACGCAGTTTCATGAGAAAAGCCATTAGGATCCTGTGAAATGATCTGGCTTAATACTTAAATCAAGAGTATGGAAGCCAAGAGTCTGAGAAGCTGCTTGAAGTGTGAGGAGTCCTTCCTGGGCTCTCATAATCTCACCAGCTTTTGTACTGTCACAAACTGGCATTTCCAAGGTGCCTAACTTTGATCAAAACCAGCCCAATTGTCGTATGAGACAAAGGAGTTAAAAAGACCTAAAAAAGTGCTTGTGCAAAAGCAGTGAGAGATGTAAAGGCTAAAGGCTGCTCTAACCACTAAGTATCAACTTCATCGCCCACCCACCTCCCACACACAACTGGAAATAACCTTAAATAATTTATCTAAGTGTGTCTGTATTGCAGTTACATATTTAATGACTTAAAGGGACAGCATTTCACTTAGGAATACATTTGAATTTCCCATAATTTGAAAGGAAGCACCACTCTTGCCCCCAGTTTTCTGAGAATTTCAGAATATTTCACAGCACACTCAGAGGATTAAACTACAGGCTGCTGTCTCAGGTTGTCATTACCCTTATTAACAGAGAGAAAACCACAGCAGGAATGGGTTCAGTACCTAAATTTAGAACATGGTAATTCAGTGAGAGAACAAGGAACAAGCTCATTCTCCTGTCCCGCTCACTGAATATTAGAAGGAAAAATATATCTCATCTTCCTTCTGCTCCTATTGTTTGTTGCCTCAGGCATTGTCTTTTTGTAGATAATAATATCTTCAAGGATTTCAGGACAAAAAGTTAGGTAGGAATTTAATGGCAGAATGTTGGGGACATCAGTTAGAAAGGAAGAATAAAAGGAAGTGTATACAGTAAAATTTCATGGTCACTAGAGATGAAAGCATCTGACTGAGTCATGTTATGCATGTTATTAATATGGTGAATGGTTCATGTCTCTGGAATTGTCTGTCCTTTTCTGTAAAGACCTTTGCCTTGACAAGTTTGGTCGAGCTGCTTCCAGGAAATTCTAATTTTCGTATGCTTAGCATATTAGTACATTTGTAGAACTAATCTGGTTTCATCAGCAGAGGAATATTCCTGCATGTGGGTTTGTTTTAATGGGCTCCAGTCATTTTGACCTCGCAAACAGGCAGCAAAGCTGATAAAACCAAGTTGTGATGTTGCTGCTTTTTTACCATACCTTGTTGACTCATTTGGGAGAGAGAAAAAGAGCTAAAAGACCCAACAAGCTTATTTGGTCATTTCTGTGGTTGCAGCTTGGTATGGACAGCACATCTCAGAGAAGGGAGAGGAGTTCAGCTTGTATTTCTGCCATCATTTTCCCTTTCCCCCTGAAAGAGCTCTGTGCCTTTCCAACCCAAACCATTCCATGTTTCTACGACTGTGGAGAATGCACTGCCCATGGCTGGGGCTGGGCTATGTTGAGGGTGTCCCCATAGGAATATAACTCCCCTCAGCCTTGTGGGCTGGACCTGGAGTGTGGCATTTTGGGGAGTCCTGCGTTGTAGATGTTTCCTTCTTGTAGCTGAATAGGAAATACTCAGAGAACCACTTCCTGTGCTGCCAGTGGGGTGAGATGAAGGGTACTCTTAGTTTTGCCTCCGTCTGAGCCCTGAAAGAGCACACAGCATGTGGCACAACCACTTTGCTAACAGGGAAAATCCTGATCCCTAAAGCACCGTTTTCCCCTGTGTAAATACATGGAACAGAAAAGCTAATTATAGCCCCAAGGCTGACAATTATCAATGACAAACCCCCAAACAAACCCAAGAGTTTCTCCTTTTCAAGAAGTTCTAGAAATGTTCTTTTAATAGCGCAACACTTAAAACTGTGTGGCAGCTTTCTTTTGGGGCTGGTGCTTGCCTAGAACAAAGCAGAGAGCAAGGAGGCAGTCAAGCCCTGGCAGCTGCCTGAATCTCAGCATCCTGCTTTAATTTCCCTTTCTTGGTGGCAGATGGCAGCTTTGCAGGGGTGTTAAATCTGCTCATAACTAATAGGGAGTTGTTTCTTCCAATGCTCCATCTATTTCCACAGGAACAAACCACCCATTTTCACTGTAGCATGGCACAACCCAATAGTCAAGAGACTATAATGTGACTAGGGGGTAAAGAAATTTAAAAATCAAATCACCTACACCCCCCAAACCTTTCTCAAATAAACAGTATAACCAGGGTTGTTTACTACACTTTCTCATATATTCTGTCAGTGTAAGAGCCAAACCTCATGGGTTGTTCACAGTCAGGCTGCCCAGGCTTGCTAAAATATACAGGCTGAGACTTCCTCCAGGCCCAGAGCTGCTGTTTGTTCAAGCATAAGACACAAACCCTGCCCTAGAGTACTCACAGCTTAAACAGAGGATGGAATAAACTGTGTCATCCTTGGGACCTCCTAGACCAAAGAGGGAGCAGGTCACATGTGTTGAGTAGGTCTCAGTGGTGTTTTACTAAGCTTTCCACTCCCAAAGCAGTGTGTTTTCTGCACTATTATTTTGGATTTTCCCCTTACACATAGGTTAGCAAGCACTGACATCACAGGGGTCCAGCTGCCCAACAAGCCACCAGGGATGTACATCCACAATGGCTTGAGTTGCTGCACGGAATTGAAAGCAAAGCCTGAGCCAGGAGCTTGCAGCAATGTTAGGGACAGGCTCGGGGGGCAACTTCTGTGCCTGGAAAGCAGTTTTCACCCAGGACACCCCATTCTTCACACTCAGGATGCCCCCAGCACCCCTGTCATACAGTACTGTAAAATTCTCTGAGGGTTTTGCATAAAAAACTGTATTATGTCAGTGGAATCACTCTCAACAATAGGTAGAGGGGCTTTATATGGCAAATACTGAGAATTACACATACAAAGATGTGCAGGATGTGTGACTGGGGGGTGGGGGGGAGGCAGTGGTTATAAAACTGCCCAATATTTGGTCATTCACGTGACTTTCACCTTTGCCCCAAAACTACAAAGTGACCTGTTTGTGCAGCTTTTTCCACCCCGTCAGCAGCTGAACCTTCTGTCAACTCTGCACCTGCTCGGAGCAGACCCACTAGAGATCACAGCAAAACAGCTTCAAACACTGCTGAGCCTTGAATGGCCCACATTTAGATGTGGCTCTGCCCCCCCAGGGATGTAGGGAAAAGTTCCAGTTTTAATCCCAGGATCTGGTGTGTGTTTGGTTGCAGAATAAAGGTTCACTCCTAGTATACATGGAGATTTCAGCCTCCACTCTCAAAGTGCTTCTGCTCGAACTCATCTGGGGAGAATCCTTGTCTTTGTTGCCCTGAAACTGTGCCTGAACCTTTTGGCCTCTCCTCATCTTCTTCTTGGTCAGGGAAAATCGTCCTGCAACTGAAGTGATCTGTTCTGAAGAAAGAAGGGGTGGAAGTGCAGGTGGCTTGAAGTCACTGGTGGTCACAGCACGATCTCATGGCTCACCTGTGCCAGGGACAAGCCACAGCTTTTAGAACAAGCTCTGTTATCAAGTGTCAGGATGAATGAAAAAACAAAAGAGACACCAACTAGAAGCAAGTTTTCCCACCCACATAGCAGATACAGTGACAGCTTCTTCTGCTATCAAAAGATAGCCCAGCTGTTTATGGCTCTTAGTCACTTCTCAGATGCAGAGACTGTGACCTTCCCATTCAGGTCGAAGGAAATGGAATGGCAGGGATCCCAGAGATTTCACACTTTGGCTCCTGTTCAGGCTGTAGGTTACATTAACTGCAGGGCTGACTCGGAGCTCCTTCCAGCTCCTCGGCTGTGCACATGTAAGCCCACACGGGGCTGTGTTCTTCTGGATAAAGGGGCAGACTTTGCTTCCAACTATTCCTGTGTCGTTTCCCCTCCACCTTCATTAACTGTTATCATCAATCCAATAATAAGCTCAGCTCAGAATCAAAGGAATTAGGCACTGGGATTTGCTTGTATCACACTTTTCCATACTTCTGTAAAATGGTTTGTAGTTCTGTTCATCCCAGAGCTGGCTCAGAGCAGAGACACATGACTGCTTTGCCTGAAAATGGCTCGCTGCTCTTCTTGCTGACTAATTTCTGGGGTGTTCTACCTGAGCTCAGTTCAGAATCCTTTCACACTGAAGTGTTACACAGCCATGGCTGCAGGACAGAGAAAAGGGGAATACTGAGCAGACAAGATTCTCACACTGAAACTTTAGGCTCATTTTTTTTATCTAAAAGGGAGAAGAGGGATTTCCCGCTTCTACTGAATGCCTTTGGCTTCCCACTAAAAGGGAATGAAGATAAATAATACCCACCAATCTCTATTTGTCTGGACCCTTGTCTTGTATCCTCAGTTCTCCTCTTTTCCTTCAAAAATCAGTAAGATTGGACGGTTCTAAACTTTATTGGCTACAATTTGATTACAAGTCAGAACTGGGCTCCCAGTGATTTTATGCTGTAGTATTGCCTCTGAAATCTCTAATATGCTCATGCCCTCAGCATGTACTTGATGGGGTTACAGCAAACATGCTTTGCCCAGATGAACTATGGATCTCTTAAAACCTATTGAAGGCCAGGACTAAAATCAATCTGATCCATTACTTGCTGTGCTGTCAAAACTTACACTGAGATTAATAACTAAGTTCTTCCCAATGCATTTAAAAGAGTTAAAGGCATGTCTGTGCTTTTTCCCAGGTCTCTCCATTTTAAAAACATACAAGCAGCACCCACATGAGTGGCTGAGGAATAGAGGGCTTAGGGATCTTTGGGGAGAGGGGAAAGGCAGATGTTTGACTTGGTTTTTTACCAGTAAAACTCAATCCTTTCTGCTGGATCTTGTTTGCTAAAGTCAGGTTTGGATGTTTCCAGATGTGTTTAAAATACCACCTAAAATAAAAGCTTAGGAGCCTTAGGCAGCCTCTGGAGTTGGCTTAGGTGGTTATTCCAACAACCTGAGACCTGAGCTTAAAAGAGTCAAGAGGTTTTGTGCCTAAAAACATAAGCAAACACACTCGAGTGCTTTTAAGATGATGCACTGAGTGGTGGAAGTTACTGGCACAAAGTATTGTGGTTAAAGTATAAATGCATCAAGAAAAGGGAATTTCAATTAGGATTGGCTTACTGGTGGCTTTCAAGCCTTTTGAGCCAAATGCAAAGTTTGGCTCAGGAAATTTCCTGAGCACAGACTAAAAAAAAAAAATAGCTAAATGAACCTTTCCTCTAAGGCCTGTGCAAGTCCTGTATTTTTATGTGTGCACATGAGGGGAAGGACAAGCTGTTATTCTCTGTAGTCTGGATGGATTCCTGACATGCTGGTATCCCAGCAGGGCAGGACTGGTGGCTGAGTTCAGCGTGGTAACAGTGGCAGAGCCCCACTGGCAGCAGCTTGTTTGTCACCGTGCAAACGTGGTCAGGATTGAGCCCATTCATTTCCTGAACGCACTGGCTCACATCCTGTGTGTGCTCAGCCATGCAGTGGTGTGAACCTCACACAAAAGGCCTTGCAGGGCAATAGAGACACACTCCTCATCTCCATAAGCCTCTGAGGGGGCTTTGCTGAGTGTCCTGTTCTTTTTAAGCCCTGATCCATGTATTGTTTGACAAGAGCCCGCTGTTAATCCAGGCCACAACTTGCAAACAGAGGTGGAACAGTAATGTTGTGCATATGGAAGATTTTGTTAATCAGGCATCAAGTTCCTACGAGTGTGGGTCAGGAAGACAAACCTCATCAGGAGAAATATGCTGTAGGACAGGTTTTTAGTGCCAGCCCTTGCACATACTTTGTGTCTGAACCATTTCACTCCACAGACCCTCCGTAACAGTTCCTGGGTGGTTGGGATGTGTCCTTCAGTTTAATAAGTGATGTTTGTCATCAGTATTCAGGTTCTTTTCCAAACCAACAAGCTCTCCTGGCTTCTGCTGCTAATTCTGATGGTTTCAGTTGTATTGTAGAGAGGGGAAAAAATACAGAAGAAAGCAAACGACACATTGGCCACAAATGGCTGCCTAGCTTAAGCTGTCCATACCCTGCATACTTCAATGTATGCACTGTAGGAACATATGCTTGTGTATGTGCATATAAATGTGTGCACATGCCTGCATATATACAGTAAATAGATATATTGCTGTATATTTTTACAGCCCAAAGGAATCTTGGCGATTTTTAGCATTATATATATGCTATATTTGAACAGATTTGCAATCACCTCCATTTGGGTGAGCTGGATAGTTGCAGAAGGGTTGCAGAGATGGAAGAAGCTGTTCTCCTTTCTCTTCCCAGACTCAGAAATACACAGGAGGGAAACTGCAGGCAGCAAACCTGCATATTTGGGTGAAGGAAGGAACCTCCACTGTCTTCTACATATTCTCTGCTTCCGTTATGGCTTGTAAAGATTATGGAGACACATAAAAGTCAGAAGTGCTCCTGGGGCTGCACTGGCCTTGGCAAGGAACCAGAAGACTGTGACTTATAAAAAGTCATAGCAGTTTTAAAACTTGCACAGTTCAGGGGAGAAAATTATTATATCTCTCCTTTGAATACGTCATCAAGAGGAAGGGAGAGGAAGACATAAAAATCCTGTATTTCAACATTTCTTTTCACCTAAGGTGGGCCTGCAAAATCACCTGTCACCAGAGCGTGTTTCTGTAGCCAGAGCTAAACCCAGAAATAGCCACTGCTGGCAGATTTACAGCTCCACATTTCTGACCTTTGTTTCCTTCCAAGAGCAAGAACAGTCGCATCTGACACACTGCAGGGAGAGGGGAGGGATGCAGTGGGAGCCAGGGACTGTGTCTGGGGTGTGTTCAGTGCTGCTTTGCTGGGAGTTACCACACCATGGGAATTGGAGATTCTGCAAAAGTGGAGAACCTGAGAAGGGAAAAAACACGCTCAAAAGGTGCTGGTGGAGCATGGCTGGGAATGACAGGGAGGAAAGGTTGGCCACACGATTCCACTGATGCTGAACAAACTCTGTGGGGAGGGACGTGCCATGGGGGGTCATGTTGGCCATGGCTTTCTCCATATCTGCTCCTCTTATTTCCCCAAACACCACTCACAGAGACAAACCTCTGCAAGGGTGTCCTCTGGCATGGTGGGGTGGCAATGGCACAGAGCTGGGTGCTCACAGGGATTTAGAGACCTCCTAAAAGTCACACCCACTCGTTAATTCAGTGCTTTCTGCAAACTTTGACCAGTGTCAGTAAAGCAGAGCACGCTGAGACCTGGAGGGCTGGGCTTCCTGCAGCCATTCGCTGTCTGGAACCATTCTGAACACAGGCAAAGTGGGGAAATGACTACCCTGCCAGGCTGCCTTGGCTTGCACAGGAAGGCAGAGGGCAAAATATTCCTCTACTTCAGTCCATCCCATTCACCAAAACGGGATGGAAACAGGTGTTTAGGGCTTTCTTAAATCGGAACCTTGCAAGTCCTTTTCTGCAAGTCTTATTAGATCCCATATAGCCACCAGCATAAAATATTGATTGCCACCAACTATTGCAAATCTTTTTCTTCTCAGCCTGGTCTTCTGACCAGCTGAAGCCAGGCCAACCTCCCTGGCCCGGCTTAGCACATCTCCTGGCTGGAGCGGGTTTAGAGTTGACTTGGATATCACTAGCACACAAGTGAGGGAGGAAAATCAATGCTTACAAAGACTGCTGAATCCAAGCGAATGATTCCTCCTCAAGCCAGCGTGCTCTGAATGAGGCTGGACAAAGGAAAGCTTTGATAGCGATTGATTTCTGAGGGAAAGAGGCTGCGTCTTTTGCTGGGCTTGAAAATGAGTTGTTTAAAAGTAAAGGCAAAAAAATCTATGCTGGCTCGGGGAAGGTGATTGTGGCTGTGCAGAGGTTGTGATGATGAGAGGCAGGCAGGCTCCAGCGTCTAATGAAGAGAATTGAGAGGGGCTGTGCTGGAGATACAGAAGTGCTCTACTGTGAGAAACAAGGCAGTGAGAACTGATAATGAGAATGAAGAACTCCCTCTGATTATTGCTTCTCATTTCCTATAATGCAATCTGCATCTTTAAAGAAAGCCCTTGTGTTAGATCCTCTTGCCTCCTCCACATGGTTAGAAGCTCTTAGGGAGTAGTATTGAAAAAAAAAGGTTAACGTGAATCAGGTAGAATAGAAGCCTGTTTTCCTTCTGAATTATATGCAATGTAACACCGCAGGTCTGAGTGGAGCCATTTCAGATATGCAGCAAAATCTGGCAGGTAGGGAAGTGCAGAACTTGGCTGTGGTAGCAGCCCAGAGTGCTGAAAGAATCACTGAGACTGAACAGAAGGTGATGGAATTGTGTGTCTAGATGCCTACGTTCTTCTAAAAATCTAGTCCCAAGTCACCATTGAAAATAACTGCTGAATTCATAGGTTATGTTAGACGACTCACCTCAGGTTGTCTGTTCAGATTGGACTGGCAGTTTGGATCAGTGATTCACTTTGTCACAAGCAAGTGCAGATTTTGGATGCTTCCATTTCAGCTGTGCAAGGGATTCAGAGATGGTGGTGAGCTGCATCTGGGGCTGGATGTGTGAGCACACACGTCTGCTTTTACATGTTTAAACCCCAAAAATTGCCAGCCAGGTTTGAAAACAGAAGTGCCTAATCCTTCTGTACTTGTAGTTTCCCTGTCTGTGAAGTGGGGATGGTGACAGCACTCACCACCCTGCCGATGACCAAGAAAGCTGCCAGAAATTTCTGTGCCTTCCTTACACCACAGTGGGAGGGAGAACAGTCACAGCTGTTACAGGGCAACGTCTGTACTTGAAATCCTCTTCCAAGCAGGAGCTGAGGGACATGGGCAGTGGGTACAGCACTGATCACAGCCAGAGTGGAATCGCACATTTCAGAACAACAGCATGTACAGACACAAGAGAAAAACCCTTCCTGATGAACACCCAAGAGGAAATGAAATTAGAGACATTAATCCAGATAACCAAATCGAGCAGCTCTAATGTGGGGTGGCAGTTAGGCAATGGTAAGAACAAACAGCACAGGGCTATCAGCAGACTCCACCCTTTCAATACACCACGCTATTGAAAAACAAAATTGTTTCAAGGCTGTGCATTTACCCGCCTGAGTAATCTCGGCTCAAACCAAAGGAAGAACTCACGTGTTTGAACTTGAGCAGCACGTTTGAATCCCTTGCCAGATTGGCACTGAAATTCATCCTGGTTTCCTCCTCAAAGGTGGGAGAGCCTGTGGAAACCTGTGTGGTTCCTCGGAACTGTTCAAAGGACAACATTCCCGCTTGCTTAATGTGCTGCTGCAGAGCTTAATTCTGCCTTGAACTTCAAAAGTCACATGGATGTTGTACCTTAAATACACTTCAGCAGTGGAAACAACTCCCAAGCTTTGCTGGGATGCTGCTAATATTCTCTGATTTCCCACTGACAACAATAACAAAAAAAGCCCCATTTTTCAGGAATTTTCATTCCCACCAAAAATTTGTCTCTGCTTTGATTCCTACCTTGAAGCAAAGGGACAATTATCTAATCACAACATGCAATCCCATTTGCATAATCTCATCTAAATAGTTCAACTGCTTCAGATACTTTTGTGATTAGAAAGATATTCTACAAATAAACTGCCTGCATGTTCCTGACACTCAAAACAAGTGTTGCAAGTATGGGGAAGATAAAGCAGCATGGTAAAAGGATTCCTTCCTTATTATCACTTACACTCAACCTAAGAAACCACAGAATTTCATGTCTATTACTGAAATGAAAGTCACATCAAAGGTCCTGGAAGACTTGGGGATCTGCTGCAGCAAAATTAAAATAATATTTAGTAGGTGGAAGGTTGAGCTTGATGCCTGAAACAGGAGCTAACTGCCACCTGAGAGCACATTTTTGGGTTATTTATGGCCTGATGGCAAATCTAAATTACTGAGCTCCAAACCCAGTGCTGCAAGAGACTGTCTTTGTGTCCTCAGGCAAATCCCTTAAAACACTTTCATGCTCATTGAGAGCTGTTTAATTTGCAGAGACACTGAGCATCAGTTAGCCAAGTGTTTCCAAAGTGGCTGCTGATTCAGGTAACCCACCCTGGACTTCCAAAAAGGACTTGGTTTCCAGATACTGCAAGGCCCTCAGGTTTCATAGTTTCTTTCAGTGAAGGAAGCCAAACCCCAGCAATACAACTTCCCCCCATGTGCTGCTAAGTTATATTTTTGAGACCATGGTTAAGATTTTCACAAAATTAGGGATTACTGGCTCTTAGTAAGCATTGTGGAGGAGAGGAAGAAGGTACAAAATTGCTTTGGGTCTTTTTATCATCTTGAATGATTGAATACTTGGGTGGTTTTTTTTTTTTGGCTTTTGGTGATCCAAGGGGAAATTATTCGTGTCCTTTTTGTCATCCATACACAACTCCTGTACCCCATCACTATCATAGCTTACACCTTTAATGTATTTATCCTCCAAAACACCTATGAGACAAGGAGTTACTGTACTCCTGGAGCCAAAAGGAGTCAGCGCCTTGCCCTGGAAGCTGTTTGTGGCTCAAGGAACCTACCTCCAAATGTAGTTCTGCCAACCTGGCCCCAGGCCCTTTGGAGATGACATGTTCCTGCATCATCCTAAAAGACCTACTCTTTTACTCCCTCCTGCTGTCACATTTTATCTGGGCAGCCTTCACCCTACCCTTTGAAAGCTGACTTTGGAGCAGATGGGCCTATCTGAACACCAAGAACAGGCACTGAAATCAGCAGCTGGTCCCCAGAGATTCCCAGGAGAAGATGAAAAGGATCACAGCAGACTACCCAGCACCCTGGGTCAAGCTGACTCACACAAGAAGCCTGGCAAGACACATTTTTTGGGCACTCGAGTCTCTAAGACACTGCCAAGGCTAAAATCATAGGGTCATGCACTAGCAGAAGTTCCTCCGTGTGGGATGCACTTCCAGAGGAGTTAAAGGCTGTGCCAATGACTGCTGGCACATGTTGGCAGGGATATGGGAATCCAACAGAACTCCAGGCACACTGTGCGCTTCTGACATGCCATTCTCCCCCTTGGAATTCCCAAGGGCTGAAACTGCTTTGATCTCAAGGAGGATCAGCAGCTTTGAGGCAGGAAGCAGAGGAAGCTGGAAAGATAAATTGACCCCCAAAGTCAGGGTCTTTCTAGGGAGTTAAATCCTCTCTCTGAGATAGCATCTGATGAGCTTTTTTGGGAAGCTGGATGATGAAATGCAGAGTCCTTATAAAGGCTGATCTTCCCATGCAAGTAGAAAATTTTACCTTAGGGAGAACAGAGGAAATACCACAGGGAAGTTGGTCATTATCCCCCTCCAAACCACACTATTCTTACCAAGTCAAAGTGAGACTTAAAAATACCCCCACATAGTTGGTTCCAGGTTGGTGCGAGGAGTTTTACTTTGCAAGTCATGCCACACAGAAGACCTCCTGACAGAGGCTGAGATGGTTAAACGGGATGGATGATGGATTTTCCTGGAGCAGTGAACCTTTAATTGCTGTGATACTGGAGGCCAGCAGCATCAGCTGCCCTGTGCCATCACAGCAAAGCCTCTGGTGCACCATTTGGGGCTCTGTGGACCCATCCTGACTCATCCTCTGCCCAGCCTTGGCTGACGTGTTTCAGTCCCAAATAATTGGGGTATCCAGGGACCCAACTGCACCTGAGCTGCCTGGGAAAACATGATTATGTGCACCAGCTCCAGGCAGAGAGTAGCTGTGCTGTAGCACAGAGCTGGAGTCACTATTTATAAAATATTCTGTGCTGTGAATAGGCAAGAAACACCTGAGGTTTATATTTTTCTCCCAAAGGATTTGGTACTGAGTCTTACTTATGCTCAGGCTCTGAATGGTATAAAACCCCCACTGCTCTAAAGGAAGCCTTTTCTGGGTAAGATGCTCAGCTGGTGTGTATCAGTATCACTCCAAGAAAGTAAATGGTGCTGGGCTGATTTACACTGCTGGACGGCTTTGCCCCTCAGAACACACATGCATTTATGATACAGCTATACAGAGACTGTAAAGGGAATATAAATGTTTTCTAAGGGGCAGCTGCGAGCTACATTTACTCCAAGGCTTGTTTCTGTTGCCCATGGACAGTGTGAATATGAACCAGATCCAATTCTTGATCAGTCTAAGATTTCTTTGAATGGAGTCTGGGACAACTGACTGCAACTTATCCATGGCTAATACATTGTGATTTGACACTTACTAGGACTTGGCAGCTCCTCTCAGAAAGAAATATTGATTGTGAAGAAAAAATTCAATATAATTGTAGAACAAGGGAGCAGGACATCATTGACACCACTTACAGCCTGCTGTTCTGGAGAGCCCTTTTTCTCCAGTGGATGGCAAATGTTAATTAAGGTGCCCTCTCTGGCATCAAGTGACTTTATGTATCGTCTCATGTTAAATTTTTCTGTCTGTAAAATGGGAATGATACTTATTTGGAAGTGGCTGTTCCTAACAGTGCCATTCTCATGCAGCTGTGATTTTCACCCACCAATCTAACTCACTGTAACTACGGGTAACTGGGCGTGAGGGATTTAGGAGGCAATGCTGGGATCAGTGCCTGTGAGCGGGAGATGATCCTGTCTGCTTCCTCACAGCCTCTCTCCATCCTCCTCTCCCGAGGAATTTTCTCTTTCTGACTCCTGGAGCAGGGATGGTGTTTGCCTTTTCTCTTTGCACAGGACTGTGGTACAGAAAAATCAGGCTTGCACTCACTGGGGCGGTACAAGGAAAAATGGTATTAGTGTTTCATGTCAGTGCAAACTCAGGGCTTGAAATTTGCATCATAAACTGATTCAGTCACTCTCAATAAAACGGGGAACAGCTTAGAAGAAAAACAGCCCCACCTTGTCTATGTCAGGTATTTCCAGTGCCATTTAGCTCAGTAGAAATGTTTGGAACATCTTGGTCTCAGCCAGTCAAACATGTGCTCAAGGGCTCTGCTGAATCAGACCATTAATGAGAGCTGTGCCATGTAAGAACTTACTGTGTTTCACTAAGAAGAGGAGAAAGAAAATAGTCATTTTTACAAACCAGGAGATGAAGAATCTCTCTGAAACACACCCACCTCTACATTGGCAATTATGTCACAGTCACCAGCCTGGAGTGATTAATTCTGCACTGTCTTGAAGTGCAGAGCCTCACTAACACTACAGGAAAGGGGGAAAAGTGGCACTTGCCTCGTGTTTGGTGATGGGGTTGCCTTGTCTTTGGCAGGGGGGTGATGGGGAAAGCAAAGGCACCAAACACATCTCCTCTCCACGTTCCAGTTTGTAATTGTTTGCTTTCTGTCTAAATTTTACACCAGTGGTGAGTGAAGAAACCACTTAGATCCTGTATTGTCACACCTGCATGTGCAACTGTGCCCATCTTTATTCTTTTGGGAATCTGTGTGAAATACGGAAAGGCTGAGGCTTCCCAGGGAGTGTAGGAGTAAGGGCTCTGCTCTCCAGGTGGGTGAGGTTGGTGTCTCAGCTGTGTATCATGAGTTGTGGGTATTCAGAAGTACCTTAGACAGGATCTTTTGCTGCTGAGACTTGCCAAAGCTTCAGAAGAAATAACAGGAGAGTGTCTTTGAAAGGACAGCACCTTACACAGACAGGAGGTACAAGATGTATCAAACACTGTTTCTGTGGGTTGTCAGTTGCTTTGTTACGGTGACTTCAGCAACTTCCCTCAACCCATTCTGTTATTCCTTGCTGGGGTATTTTTCCTCTTCACTTTAATTTGCTCTCTGGGTTCAGTATTTGTGTACAGCCAGGCAGCACAGAATATGGTGGGGCCAGAATAATGCCAAGCAAAGCCCAGGTCTATTCTTTTTGGGTCTGTGTATAGAGGGGGTGAGTAAGACACAGGCTCAGCAGTGCACCCCATTGTACTGCACAAAGCCTGCAGAGAGTCTTGGTGATGGAATCCAAAATGCTGTCAGCTGCGAAACTACAGCTCTTTTGATGACTCTGCTTGTTGAGGATAATTAGACTGGTGCAGCGCAGACACACACACGGATGTCTCTATTTTTTCTGCAATTGCAGAGCACATGCTGTGAATCCAGTGTGAGTTCCAGTTAAAACCCAGGCAAACATTTTCAAGTGGGAGCAAGATAGGGGAAGCCAAGATTCACTTCCAAAGGTGACTTAAGAACACGAGTGTCACCAGGAGACAGCAGGGTTAGCACTTGACATTTAAAAGCACTAAATTTTTAGAGATTTTTTAAAGTCTTGTTCATGATCTTTCAAAAGATGGAACTGCCCCCTGACTTATGTCAGTGTAGTTATCCAGGAGGTCATGAGGACTGACAGCATCCTTTGAGCATGGGCTCCATGGCAAAGTGGTAGCAACAATTTAGGGATAAACTTCCAGAGGGCTTTATAAGGGGGAGATATTCTGCAGAAAGAGGCCCAGAGGGCTGCCACTGCCACCAAACCTCCAAGAGGGAAGGATAATCAGCACTTAATGCAAACAAGGCTCCATTCAAACAGTCGGGATATCTGAAATCATGAGTTTCTCTAGCGAGTCTTTGTCTTGAGAATCTCGTCAGTAAATTTAACCTGGCTCCTGACAGTGGTATCAGGTCTGTGAGGCAAGAGAAAAAGGGACAGAAAAGATAACACTGGTATCTGTATCACTTGAAACTGATATGAAGCCTGAAAGGGAGTTGCATGCTAAGGATCAAGTTTTTAACTGCTTGGGGTTTTGACACAGAAGGCACAGAGTAATTTTTCAGGCTGTCAGTGACATGTGAGGTCTGAGTTGAACTTTCTGCAGCTACTCTCCCTCCCAGTGCAGAGAGTAGGATCAAGTTCAGGGCCTTGGCTCCAAGACAAAAAAATCATCAGAGACAGAAGCACAAGCAAATGTTTTCTTGTCACCATGTAATTTTAATACCAAAACAAACCAAATACTCAGGGACTGAGAAACTTTCTGGCATCTCCTACAGTGTCTGCCAAAGTTAGAGAGCCCTGAAACCCACATCTCAGCAATCCAGGGATTGCTGGCTTCTGGGTGCCTTGCCACTGAACTGGGAAGTCACTGCACATGGTGATGCTACTTAGAGATTTAAATGTGAGATCCCACTGAAGCATGGAGTGTGCAGGCACTAGAAAGGTGCTGGGTTTTGTTTCCCTCCCTGAACACACACAGCTTGTTGTCTGGGCAGTCAGCACTTACACAGCAAGCACCGCAGTCACTCCCTGACCTTGGCTGTCCTGGGAGCAATCTCTGTGTAGGGAGGCTCTGTCCTTAAACTGTTTGTGGCAGAAGCATTTTTTTGGCCCATATCAGACCTGAGTATCTGATTGTTCCTCTTCTCCCAGCCATCAGATATGATTAATGGCAGTTATGTGTCCAGTATCCTCAGCCACTGAGGTAATACAGGGCACTGCTGCTGCCCTGATTGTTTCAGAGTGTGATCTTATCACAGGAATGGCTTCTGCTCTGATAAGAAATGCCCCTCCATCTGAAAATTTTGTACAATGTCATGGAAATAGTTGTTCTATTTAGATCAGACATCTCAGCCTTGTCATTAAGCTAATGGACTGAAACTCTACAATATAATTTAGGTGTAAATATCAGCCTAACTATAGATTTGGTGTATATATTTAAGCTTCTCTGTGCTTCAGTTTCCAGACTATACAGTGGAAATAAAGAGTCCTTTATGGTTTATCACTTCAGCTTTTTATAGTAAGGATGGAGATGCTCCCACCCTGCCCCCAAATATATTGGAGCCTCTGGCAGGGAACAGTCTACATCCTGCAGATATCATCTCTTGGTCCCACAGCAAAAACCTTCAATAAAGCCAATGAAAAGGTAAAACATCCATGTGCAGAGCAGCCATGGGACTCAGCCCCAAATGTATGTTTGCTCCAGCCTTTCTCCAGTGCACCTTCCTGGCAGCTGCAAACTCCATTGCACTCTCCCTGTCCCACTGCTCCATGTGGACCTGCTGGATCCTTTCCAGCACAGATGTACAAAATCCTTCCGAGGCCTCAGTGTTGAACGCAGGAAGTGCAACCCATGAACTGGAGCAGTGAATTGCTCAAACTGTTGCTCAGGTTACAATCTCATCCATTAAAGCCCGGCGTGGGCAGAGTGGATAACGTCAAAGCTTGAACAGGCACGTGGAAAGGGAGGGTCATGTAGGGAAAGAGGGTCTTGTCCAATCACTTCCAGCAACTTCTTTCTCTTTCACTATTTGTAAACAGGTCACAAATTCTTCCTGTGAAGGTCCTACATCACTCCATGGGCCTGATGGCTGCTATGCAGTACTGGAAATGGCCCTATCCAAGCCCAAAACTCACTATCTTGAGTGATGAGCACAGACAGAGCATCAGGGGAAGCTTTTCCCTAAGCCCCTGTGGCTACAACACCTGGAGTTTCTGTTCAACAGCTGCAGATTTCCTCCAGTGCTGTTAAAACTTGGAAATTCACCTTCACTGGAGCCTTCCAAGCTGTTGCTTCTAGAAACATTTCTATCCATCTACTTCCTCCCTTGGGATGGGGTTTCTCTCCACACCTGGGCCAACACAAGTCCCTACAACTCATGAAAGCACTTCTAAAGCTTGGGCTCAATGGGACTCAGGGCATGCCTGTATTTTGAGCTGATTCTTTGTAATAGGATGAATTTCAGCAAAGTATTTCCAGAAAACTAATACCCTGAAGGCAAGGCCATGAAGGAAGAGAAACCACTTCAAAATGGAAAGATTATCTGCTACACTTTTTTTCCATGCTGTATTTTCCCAAATGCAGCTCAAACCTTACAGGAAGGAGAGATTTCCAGCCTTGCTATGTTGCTAAGTCTGTTACTAGGCAAAATATGTTTTAGCAGGCTAGAAAATATTTTCAAAACACAAGAGAAGATTTTACTGTTTATAAACTGAGCTTCTTTTTCTTTGACAATAATGAAACCCTTAATACTCCTAAATTCTCACAGTCACTGAGAAGGCAAATCCAAATCAGACTGGCTTGGTTTTATTCAGGGCCAGGGGAATTAACTCCTCTTCATGCTGTGAACACAGAGTTAAACCCAGGTGATCTTTTGTGGGAGGGAAGAAGGAGGAAATGTGCAGCACAGGGGAAGTGATGAAGTTGATTCTTGGTACAATATTCCTGTCTATCCCATTTTTATGACGGGAAATGTTTGCAGTTATGATCAGTATCAGCAGATCCACGCAGGAACACAGCATTACATTAAACCAGTATCATACACCTGCCTGTAGGAGATAGTTCCCCTTTTCCAGGCTGAGATGATGGGAAGGAACATCCATTTAGCTTTGGAAAGCTTTGCCACCTGTTATCCTTTACTCTTATCACAGAGAGCACAGTGGCTGAAAAAGGACGATGCCTCTAATTGAAGAGTTCTGGTTATGGACAGTGATTTACCCAGCTTGAGTAATGACAGGGGCCAGGGAATTATCTTCATTTTTCTAGCCCTGGATCTCTTCTGAAACAATATCCCAGGGCTGTGGCTGGAATTCAGAGCTGTATGAAACTGAAGTAACATTTTCAATGTTATATATATATATATATGTATATATATATATACATGTATATATATATATATATATATAAATGCACACAGGTGCACCCAGAATTAAAACAAAGAAAACAGGATGATTTATTTTTTTTTCTTCCTCATGCTAGAATTTTAACTTTCTGGTTTTGAGCATGTTTTGGAGGAGTTTAAAGTATAACATGAAACTTTAAAAGCTGTGAATCACTGAACTTGCAGATCCTGGAGCCATGCTGATTTCTGAACCATGTAGGCTAGGCAAGTTTCGATAACTAAAATCTGGTCTAAGGCCTCTTCCATTCTGAAAGAATCTAGTCCATCCCTAAATTTTCCTATGTTTAGCCTTTCATAGACAGGTTATAGGTTTTTTTAATTGCTTGTACCTACATAGTAGTATAAAGTGATCCCCTGTGGTTTTGATGGCCTGTAAACTACATTGTTCTTCTCCTGGTATCTGCTCTCAGGAAGACCACCAACACATATATAGGGATTATACATAATAGTTGTATTAGCTGTAGTTAGATCAGAATTAGGTACAACCACTGACAGGAGATCTAAAAAAGATGATAAACAATATTTTGAGGCAACTGAAAAATAACAGTTGTGTGAAATCTCTTTCTAGAGGAAGCCTGTTGTGTTCAGGGTCTTGAGGAACTGGGGACCTGGTTAGGATTTTGTGTCACCTTGGGTCTTGGTGCCCAAATTGCAAAATGGAAATTGTAACATCACCTTTGCCTTCTTTCTTTGTTTAAATCAGAAACTACTTAGGGTAGGGACAGCCTCCTCCTGTGTGACTAGACAGTACGTAATGTAATGGGCTAATTGCAAAATAAAGAAATACCAATTGTGTGCTGGCAAAACCCACCAAAAAGAAGTGCAGCTCATGGTAACAGTTCCAAAGGATGACACACTGCCGTGGTTTGAGCAGCTGCCATGCACAGGTAAAAGCATCCAAAGGTGGTTTGTGCATCACGGTGTAATTTAGAGTTGCCCAGATGAATTGAAGCTGTTGCTGGGAAGAAGGTGGACAGACAGACTGGTGCCAACAAGGACTTTAGAGAGGGGATGGGTATGTCCTTTGATGGATCCTTTATCCCAGTCCCCCATAACCCACACACAGGATGGGCAAGTACAGGCTTATTTAGTAACACCTTGATCTGAACACAAGATCTACTTAATACCTGACAACCTCTTTTGGTTCCAGCCCAACTCACACCATTTTCTGCCCTTAACTGAGTTAGTCTGTACTAAGTTAGTATGTACTAACCATCTACCAACTCTTGGAAACCATATTTAGCCTTTCACCTTTGACTATTTTAACATACATTGGGTGGAAGTGGCTTGCCCAAAGTAACAGAACCAGGGAAATAAAAGGAGCATGCGACTCCTCAGCTCCTGTCAGCAGTGCAAGACCAAGATCATCCTGGCCATCTGAGCTCCTATTGTTGTTATAAACTCTAGGCATGGAGAAATACTATCACATAATGAATTATTTCAGTTTGGAAGAGACAAAAGCTGACCTGTCCTTCAGCAGGGGTGTGAGATATGCGAAGTCACTCTAGCTGAATTAGAAGCTGAAATTTAGGCAATGTGAGTACTCCCCAGGATCTCAGTGCTGGCTCAATACCAAGCCTAAAAGCAGTGATCTCCAGCTAGCTCCTGTGTCTCTGATCATTTCCCAGCAGTCCCCTCTGTCCCCTGCCCCAGTCAATTCCCCCAGCTCTAACCAAAAGCCAGGAGGCCGCTGATGCCAACAGCGATGGCATTTTGTGACATGCCTGACAGACGAGTCTGACAACTCGGAGCTTTGTTTTGCATAAGTCACCGAAACAGATGGTCACCACTTTTAAGTGGCTTGTGTTTGCAGGCAGGATCTACAAGCACAGAACTGAAATTTCGCTGAGTTCCCCATCTCCTCCCGTAACTGTGGCTTTGGGGTAGAGAACAGAGGTGGGAGAGTTTGGGGGAGAACTCGAGAGGGCTTCAAGGCTACTTCTCAGTGCTATATCTGAGAGTGAGTCGTTTTACCTCTTTGTCATGTCAGTATTCTCTTTCATTCATACTTACGCTCTGTGAGTTAAAAAGCATTTTCTGGGAAGCAGTGACCTTTAGGGAATGTCCTGCGGCCACACAATCCTACCTCTCACCCTTCCAAACCTGTGTGCTGTTCCTTGGTGGCACTACTTAGATGTTGATTTCCGTTTTGCTTCCTGTCAGAATTTTAATGATGAATTGTTTGTAGCATTTGCAGCAGGCTGGAACAGGGGCACTAATTGCTACTTCAGATGGGGAAAGTGGTCCCTCTCCCAGCAGAGAGCTGGGTTGTCAAACAGGGTTATATCCCATTATCCAGAATTTAGCATCATGACAGCTTTACCTGTGTGGCTGGTTACATTTGCAATAAGTAGTTCTTGCAGTCAGGGATATTTTACCCCTTTCTCGGACTTACTCTCTGTGTTTAACCTTCTCTGTCTTGTATGATGAAGCTCTCAGTGCATTTTTATCAAATGCCATTGTTTGCTTGGGCAAGAACATGACCCATAGACACAGTTCCCTGGTAAGGTAAGAGCAGGGCTGCCTGTCAGCCTTGATGGTACTATTGGGCAGGTAATAACTACTTTGATTCATAGTATCAAGCTGTTTTTTTTCCTCTAGCTACTCTGAAAGACGCACATCTGCTTTTCCAACCGAGCAGAGCATGAAGTCACCAGTCTCCTCCAATCTGCATTTGCATTCACATCATATAAATGCTGTGTGCTGATCTCAACAGACAACTGTAGATCACTGACAGCCGTAAGGAATGCAAGGAAAGCTATGGAAAACGCAAAATAAGATTTTCTGTATGTGCTAGTAGATCCATGAATCCACAAATATTGTATGTCCTGAAACTGCATGAGTCTCTCTCTATTAAAAAACTACACAAAGACAGGCTGCAAAACCACGGAGTTCTGATTGGTATCAACAACAAACCTGAAACTTACAGAGCTCAAGGAACCATCCCAATCCCCCCTGGTTTTATTTGCATCCTAGAGCGCCCACTCCCACTTCAGGAGTCACTCTGTTTCTTTATTATCATTAGGTTACTGCCTAATGAATTTAAAGCATAAGCACATGCAAGGAGAATACACCACGGAATAAACTGGGCAAGAAAAGCCAAACTACTTCGGACTGTGCACGGAAATTTTCTTCTATTGCTCCGTTCCTCTTCGGGTGACTTTTACACAGATCAAAGAAAATCTCCCGGGTGACCGACCTAAAGCTATGGAGTCAGGGGCTCATCATTTTCACGGCTCAGGAGCGATGGGCTCTGATTTCAATTAGGGGTGCAAAAAGTGCCTCCGTGGCTATCCCCAACTTCCCGGCGATGCGGGGCCCTTCAGCACCGCGGGCGGCGGGGACGGGACCGGGGACGGCACCTCGGATGCGAGCCGGTGCATCCCTGGGCTCGTACGGCATTCCCGGGCCGCTCCGGGAGCGCATCCCCCCGCTGCCGGGACAGCATCCCCCCGCTGCCGGGACAGCATCCCTCCGCTGCCTTGGCCTCTTCGAGAAGGCATCCCCAGGCCGCTCCAGGAGCGTATTCTCCCGCTGCCCGGCAGAGCATCGCCCCGCTGCCCCGGCCGCACCGCCAGTGCATCCCCACGGCTCCGGGAGCGCATCCCTCCGCTGCCGCCAGAGCTGCCCTGCCCGCTCCGGCAAGGCATCTCCGGGCCGCTCCGGGAGCGTATCCCTTTGCAACCGGGAAAGCATCCCCGCGCTGCCGGGGGAGCATTCCCTGCGCTCGGGAGATCATCCCGCGCTGCCCCGGCCGCTCCGGTAGCGAATCCCCCCGGCTCCGGGACCGCATCCCTCCCGGCTCCGGGACCGCATCCCTCGCCTCCGGGACCGCATTCTCCCGGCTCCAGGACCTCATCCCTCCCGGCTCCAGGACCACATCCCTCCCGGCTCCGGGACCGCATCCCTCCCGGCTCCGGGACCGCATCCCTCCCGGCTCCGGGACCGCATCCCTCCCGGCTCCAGGACCGCATCCCTCCCGGCTCCGGGACCGCATTCTTCCGGCTCCGGGACCGCATCCCTCCCGGCTCCAGGACCGCATCCCCCGGCTCCGGGACCGCATCCCTCCCGGCTCCAGGACCGCATCCCCGCCGCCTCCCGGCTGGATCCCCGGCGCTCCCTCCCGCCGGTCCGGGGCAGCGCCCGCCGCTTCTCTCCGCCGTAAAGCGAAAAAGAAAAAAAGGGGTGAAGAAGCTCCGCGGCGCGGGGGGAAGGGGCCGCTTAGGCGACTTACGCCCGTGCTTTCGGGAAGCCCATGGAGAGCAGGATCTCCAGCGACGAGCCATGTTTGATGGTCCCGGCGCGGTGCTGGCGGTTCCGCCGGGGGATGACTTTGCTGTAGAGCTCCTCTCTGGCAGCCATGGCGAGCGGGGCGGGCTGGGCCATCAGCGCGCAGCCATCGCGGGCCGCGCAGGGCCATGCACACCGCGGGCGCGGTCCCCCCGCGACCCGCCCACCCCGAGCGCGCCCCGCGGAGCCTCCGCGGGCCCCGCGATGATGCTGCAGCCGCCGCCGGGGGCGTGGGAGGGGATGGCGGGGAGCCCACCCGGGTGGGGTGAGAGGCGAAGGACGAGGAAGAAGATGAGAAATGAGTGTTCCTTTAAAAAAAAAAAAGAAAAAGAAAAAAAAGGGCACGTGAACGCACGGTTATTTTGGGCTTCCCCACACCCTTTATTATTGTTATTTATATTTGTTTATTTACTATTTTATTTATGTTTTTTAAATTTAAATAAAAATATTTTTAATTCTTTTAGAAATAATTTTAGGTAAACCTCTCTGTATGATGCTGGCCAAACTGCACAGGAAGAAGAACAAAAAGGGGCAAGTCAGGACTCTCAGGGGTTCTGTCCACCACTTAGAATCTCAGAGTGGTTTGGGTTGGAAATCACAGAGTGGTTTGGGTTGGAAGATCATAAAACCCATTTCATACCCACCCCTGCCATGGGCAGGGACACCTTCCACCAGCCCAGGTTGCTCCAAGCCCCGTCCAACTTGGCCTTGGACACTTCCAGGGATGGGGCAGCCACAGCTTCTCTGGGCACCCTGTGCCAGGACCTCACCAGCGTCATAGGGAAGAATTTCTTCCCAATATCCCACCTAACCCTGTCCCCTTTCAGTGGGAAGCCGTTCCCACTTGTTCTGTCACTCCAGGCCCTTGTCTCTTGGAGCCCCTTTAGGCACTGGAAGGGGTTCTAAGTTCTCCCTGGAACCTTCCCTCACACCCAGCTCTCCCAGCCTGGCTCTATAGCAGAGGAGCTCCAGCCCTCAGAGCATCTTCATGGCCTCCTCTGGACCCGCTCCAACAGGTCCACTTGACCCTGCTTGTGGTTAAACTGGATGGAGTCTGAGGCAAAAGAGTTGCACCCCAAAAATTCCACCTCATCCTTGTGTTTCTGCATCCCTCTAAGACCTCTCCAGGGCATCACTTGGAATTCATAACCTCACAGCATGTCAGACCCAGGGCAGGGACTGCCCTTCCCACTGTAAGATCCATTGGGAGACAGAGCTCTGCTCCCCTCCCACGCTGCATGTTCCTATGGGCTGGGTGGGCCACATAGCCCTTCTTTGTTCCCCACTGTATTTCAGTTCATCCTCCTTGTTTGCCTTTTTTTTCCTGACATTCCCTTCTTTCCACTTTTCCCTTCACTTTTAAAACAAGCGGATCCTGCTACTGATCTTCCCAGAGCAGGCCTGTGGAGAACACCCTGAAATCACAGCAAATAAAACCCACTTAAGGGGCACTTTCAAAAATAGTTTATGTTGGGGAAGGAAATCAATATTGGCAATGACAAATCTATCGCTACAGTAATTCACGTTAGGGAAAACAAACAGCCCATTTCCATTTTGTTGTATCAATAAAGGGAAAAAAATCCCCTCCCAGATCCCTGCTCATACTCCTCTTGTGCCAGTTGATTTTCTGCCTCTTCATCCAAAGGAAGGATGAGAACCAGCCCCTTGCTGCAGTCACTGGGGACTCTGTTCCCACAGGGAAAAGCACTGCCTGAATGAAGGATACCAGGAAAATTCAGGATCCAGAAGGACATGGCACAAAACACTGCTTGTTCCTCTCTCGAGGTCACTTTTAACTCCTTAGGTATTGTGGCTCTGTTGTTTACCCCCACTATTAATTGGCAAGGACATCATTAAAGTCAGTGGTGAAACCAAGGGGTGTTTAGTCATGGATTTCAGCCATGAAATCAGAATCAGGCACCCAATCCATTCCATTTTAGCAGAGGGGGAGACTTAAGGGTTATTAATAGCAGTATTTGAACTGGAACGTGCACTGCCAGAGCAGTCAGAAGTGTTTGTCCCCCAGGGACTCATTCCAGGCAGGCTGGGAGCACCATGAAGATACTGGACCTGTCAAAGGGGAAGATGAAAATCCCAAACTAACCCCAATCCCAGCCTCCCCCCTTCCAGCCAAGCACTGCAGGCATTCCCAGGGGAATCTGATCAATGTGCAGGGATCTGCAGCCAACAGAAATCTGTGAGGATTGCTGTGTTTTGACTTTACGCACTCTGCCTAACTTATGCGTGTTTTTATGCTCCAGCTGTATTACTCAATCAGGAAATAACAATACAAATGTAATTTGCTATGGAAGTAGCTCCCAGGGACTTTTCCCAGATGGGAATCTCTTTCCTCTAGCTGTGACAGATTCACAGAATCAATTAAAAAAAAAAAAACAACCAAATCCACATTATAGAAGTTGTAATATTGAAGTTTTGTTGGTCGGGTCAGTTGCTGCCAAAGATGCTACAACAGACAAGAAGGAACAGAAATATGATTTTACATGTCTAGGCTGTGCATAATTGCTAATCCATAGGTGAGACTGGCTGCAGACTGGCTGGGAATGATTTTCCCAAGAGACCACCTCATGTCCTTGTAACTTTAGTGCCTCTGTGTTTGATCCGGCTGTGCTTCCTTGCATGGAAACTCTTTCATTGAGAAGCAGTCCTTTTTTCCCCCTCAACAAGCAAATATGTGCCTGGAAATAAAGCTTCCTCCCACTTTTTTTTTTTTTTTTTAATTGAAAGCTGAAAATGAAAGCTTTCTTAGCGAGCAAATAGGGAAAGGAGAGAGATTAAAAGTAGAAAGCACATATTAAAAAAGAGCAAACACATAGAAAACTGTGTTGCAGTCTCCCAAATTAACAATCATTTTAGTGAAAAAATGGAAATTTGTGAAAGGATTGGGCCTATATGAAACCTGTGATATTCAGTTTGTTTAAAACACTGTCAGATTTTCACAGAAAACCTTTCTGTTCTTTTTTTTTCAGATGGCTTTCCTGTTGTTGGCCTGAGCCTGGATATTTCTGTGTGTGCTCACTTACTGCTGCTCCTCATTTTCCTGAGTCAGTGCAACAGCTTTTGGGTGCCCAAAGTGTGCAAGTTCCTGCAACAACAGCCTTCTCTGTGCCCTCTGTGCTCCTCTACTATTTTCCAGAGGGAACTCAAAATATTATCCCTTTACCTACAGGAAAATGCATTCCGAGGGGATTATTTTTATCACTTCCTTCAATGCACCACAGAATTAATTGAGGGGGGAGTGTTTAAAAATGTGATGCTGGACAGTGAGTGGGAGTGCTATTATAGACTTCAAATAGGAAGAGGTCAGACTCCTGAGGAATTTGAGCCAAATTTAGCCTTCTTCCCAGCCTGATGCTCCCTCCTTGTTGGCATGCAAAGGGTTTGCTCTCTAACAATGGAAATAGTCTGAAATAACCAGCACAACAGCAGGAAATGGAGCAGGGGGTTTGCTTTCCTCCTCCCCAACTTCCCTCCCTTATAAAAGGAGTCAGATGCCTTCAGAAAGTCCTTGTTCCAGACTCTGCTGTTGAATTATTATTACCAGTTGGATTGTGGTGTTGCCCCAGGGGGGAAGGAGGGAGGGACAGGGACAGGATGCAGAGCTCCTCCTGGGCCAGGAGCAGCAAGGGCAGAGGTGTCCCTGCTCCCTCCTGCTGCCAGGGAGGAGAGAAAGGAGCCTGCCATAAGGCAAACACTGAGCCCAAGCTGAACAATGAAGGCAGGATTGCTGTTTCCTAGACTTTGAGCCTGATCTTGCAATTATTTGCATGCTTAAGCCATTTTACACACTCAGATATTGCACACGGGAACTTCAGGCCCGGGGGGAGGGCTACAGCCCCTCACCCCTTATCCATCCTTGGCAAATCCATTCTCCAACTACTTCCCTGCATGTTGAAGTGGTGTCAACACTCAACCTTTGGGGCTGAGCAGCTGAAGGGGCTAAATAATTAAAAATAAAACTAAGTCCACCCTCAGCACTTTTCCCCCTCTCCTTTTTTTTTTTCTTTTTCAGTCTCCTGAGTTTCCAAGTGTCAGGGAATGGTGATTTATCATTGAGAAAAATGAACAGCTGCCTCACACTTGATTCAAGCCAGCATGAAAATGGAGGCAAAATTATTAGTCAGAGTTTTTACAAAGCTGAGACCAAAGAAACAGCAAACTTCAGCCCACTTCCTACGCCACTGGTAACTGCTCCTGTTGGGAACAACTGCTGAGCCTTGGTGAAAGTGGAAGAACAACATTCCTTAAAGCCTAAAACACCTTTGTCCAGCCATTTTACCTGCTTGGGCTGGATAATGGGGTTGGAATAAGCATTTATTTGTGGTTCCATCCCGCAGGGATAGTTTCCTTCCTTTGCTAAGCATCCATCTGCCAAGGCACTTACATGAGCCTCCTCTTCTCTCATCACTGCAATATTTGAGCCCCTCCAGAGTGTTTAAAAATAGAAAGAGCAGCTGGTTTGTAGAGCAGGATCCTGTACTTTGTCCAGGAGGCTGTGAAAGGACTTTCTCACCCTTCACTGCATCTACCTCACCTCAAACCTCTGCCATGAGATTTGGGCTCTGGGAGAATTATTAGGGCTGCAGAGCACTCCTGAAGGACCAGGGATTTTTTATTCATCTCTAGCTTTTTTTGCCTTGGGGCTGTAACTCCCTGTTCTGCTGCAGAGGTGGAACTGTGGGGTGGGTTCATGCTGGGTACAGCACCGTGGGCTTCATTAGAGAGCAGCTGGGCATTGGGCCATGGACAAGGTAGAATTGGCTTTTCTAGCTCAGATTTCGTTCAAATTTGGAATGTATTTTCCTCATTTAAAAATAAAAAATCACTTTAACTTATATCGTAATCCTTTCACTTGGGCATAGAGCTGCAGAGTCAAGCAGGAATAAGAGGCAAAGTGTTCTTCAGATATTCCAAGGCAGGAGATGACATCCAGTGCAGCCTGCTGAGCCTTGAAGTGAAAGAAAGATAAAATAACATATGTATTTTAAAATGCTTTGAGCTATTTCTGGTTAGAAGGCAATAGGGGATGCTGTGTGAGCAAGGACTCCTGGTTTTCTTGTGGGATGTGCCTGGGAATGGATTTACTGCTCCAGCTCTTCTCCTCCAGAGCCCAGTTCTGCCAGTTGAGTGGCCCTGTGGAGGGTGTGGAGATCCTCAGGGCAGGATTTACCTGCTGGGAGGGGTGGCAGCTTCCCGGGGCAGCTTTGGCACAATGGCCTCTCATGGGTCGTGGCAGTGACAATGCTGAGTAGCTGAGGCTCTGCAAAGAGAGGCTTCACCCTCTCCTGACTCTGCCCTGCTGAATTCTTCCATGTACATGGCAAATAGTTGCATTCAGCAAATAGTCCTTTACGTTTCTTCTGTAGACTTGCTTGGCACAGCAGGCCAGACTGGGGGGACTCCAGTGTGCTCTGAACACTTCCAGTCCCTGGTCAGTAACACAGGTGGGATTTAACCAGAGCCACTGGTAAATTGACTCTAAATTCACTGGGGTGAAATCCACTTATTCTGGGCTGGAAGAGCCTGGTTTAGCTGGTTCTGCTCTCTCTAAATCTGGTCTCTGTTAGTGGAAGAACAATTGAGCAAACAAAACATTAAAAGGTCCCCAACTTTCAGCCATGTGCAAGAAGCGTCTTGATCCTTCGCTGTCTTATCTCTTGGATTCCGTGTCTCTTCCTGCTACATTTGTATGAATCCAGTTTATTGCCATGATTATTTATTTGCTGGGGAATGAGCCAAGGAATAACATGATACAATAGAAAGCTGCTGGGTCACTTGAAATCTTCCTAATTCCTTTGTAGAATTGTTTGAAATAACACAAAGATTGATGATTTTGTTTAGTCTCGAAGACAGAGAGTAACCAACTAAAATCAGAGGAGTGATGTTAAGGATTGCTTTGGTTCCTCTTCGCATTTTTCTTTAGTTAGTTTTGCTTTTTAACTTTCCTCTCTTTGGATACAACGATAACCTTTGAATGGAGAAGAGAATGAAGTGGTTACAAACAAAAGGGAAAGTGATCAAGTTTCGCAAAGTTCATTGAAACAGAAATAGTAAAACAGCAATAAAGCCAAAATCTGAAAAAGAATATATTTATAATGTAGTCATCAAACATGCAAAACAGACCAATTTTTAATGTTTATGATATGGATTTTTTCTGGAAAACAGCATCTTAATAATGCACATCTTTTTATTAGCAAAAAGGATTATTTTACATACGTGTGTGTGTGTTATAGATACATTTTTGTAGCTTGAGAAGAACTTAAAGATGTAATTTCAATATGAATGAACATCATCCAACATCCTGCTTCAGCTGGAAGTGCCTGCAATTTATTGCATATTTAAATTTTCATTAGATGAATGGCTAAAAGAGGCTGCTCTCCGTGAATTAAATTCCACCGTCTGTGGCTCCGCGTGTAACTCTCTGCAATCATTTGCTCCAACATTACATTCACATTGGAGAATAAATATCCATGGTGCTTGGATTTCAGCTGCTACTGCCTTTATCTGAGTGATGTGGTGAATTAAACACAGTCAAATCTCTAACCTCTACTAATAATACTGAGTATAAACCTTCTGCAAAAAAAAAAGAATAATTAAGATTTACTGGTTAAGACCACAGTCCTAGAAGTGTATTCATGTTTAACTTTACTCACTGTATTCCCAGCAATGAAATTAAGTCCCTGGATCAGCATTTGCTGGGCTGGGGCCCAACGTAAGACTTGATGCCTTACTCAACACATCATTTAAAAAGAAATGTGTTGCTAGGTCAGTGCCTTGGAGCTCTGTTTATGCAGCTCTGCCGGGCTGAAGGAGCTCTTGCAGTTGTATTATCCTGCTTGTGCTTCTTGTTAGGATTTTGAGGGATAAACAAAACAAGGGAGGCAAACAAGGGAAGAAAAGAGTTCCTGTTTGCAAAGCATTCCCCATCTGTTTCTCGTTCTGTTTGGCTCTGGGAAACATTTCCACACTGTATACATCTCATTTTAAAGAACACAGAGTCTGGGTGAACCTTTTGAGCTTCCTCCTCCGGAGCTGCTTTCCTTTTTCCCTGGGGTCTGTGGAGACAGCCCGTGGCCCTGCAGGAATCCAGGGTGTCACACTGAGCTAAAATCAACCCTGGGGGAGTGACAACTGCGCTCTGAGTTGCTGTTTGATAGAGGAGATGGTCCCTGTGCACACCCAGCAAAGGGCAGACCTGCTCAGGAATGGGACAGAGGAGGGGATGGAGGTGTGCTGGCAGCAGGGCTTGGTGGCCACCAAACTAATCATCTGTCAGCCCAGCATTTCTCTGTCCAGACAAATTGTGCTCCTTCAGTTGTGCTCCTTCATGGTAATGAAGCACGAGGGACTTTCCTCTTGTGAGACTCCTGGAGTGCCTGGCATACTGTTCTCCCTTGGATTTTCTGGCAATTCAAAGGCATCCTGCAGAAATCCTCCATACAACATAAACCTAAATATTTTTTTAAAAGGTTTTGTTTGACAAAGAGTTTTTAAATCCTTCCATAGCATCATTAAGACGGAGAATTGTTGTGGTTGTGTTCAAAGTACAGCCTGAAAGCTTATTAACCCCATTAAATCTGGTAGGATTTCCTGTGGCAACCTCTGAAATACTGAAAACAAAGTTGTAAGTGGCTGGATTCAGAGTCCTGCTTTGGGGACTAGTCAGATTGTCATTTTAGAGGCAATTTATGGCAAAGAGTAGCTGATGGAATAGTCCAGTTCAGACGGGAAACAAACAGATAATTACAAATGTAGCTTCATGCAATCCAATTGAACTTAAGCCTGGGTTTAAATGATAGCATTTGCTTATGTATTTGGAGTAAAGTCAATGGGATGGGGACAAGGCGGGAAGGTGCCACCAGGCAAAGTCCCATCCCCTTCCTGCCCTTGTGTGTGAGCACGGGCTGGAAGCTCAGCCCGAAGCCTGTTGCTCTTTCCCTGCAAAGGGCTGCATCTCGGTGCTATTTCAGTGCTGCACTTCCCTCTTGTGTTGGCTGGTAATACTGTATTTCCTCAGCTTGCAAGAGCCCCACATCCTGTAAATGCTGAACGGCTTTAGTTTGCCCTTCCTCGATTCTCCCCTCTCCTAAGAGCTTCTGGAATAATTGAATAATTCCCCAGGCCATTTTTGAATTTTTTTCCTCCCTGTTTTTGTGCACTGAATAGCATGAGATAATTCTGGCCAGTTTGTAAACCTTATGGCTGAGGTCACAGAAAAGGAGTTGCCTTGGGAGTGACATTTTGGCTTTTTTTTATGAACAAAAAGTCCGTGTAAGGGAACAGAGATTTATCCCAGGAGGGCGAGGTCCTGCTTGTCTTTTCGCTCCAATCCATGAAGTTTAAACCAGCCTGTAAACAATGGGTCTGTCCCAGAGCCATTAAATCTAAAGTATAATTGTATCCCCTGACTTTTTTTAGGCAAGACAGGGAGTGATGAGGTTTTTCATCAGCTGTTGTGTTCCAGCCCTTGTGTCTAATTTTTGCTGTAAAGGAAAATCATGTAGTGGTAGACAAATCATGAAAAGTCCAAAACTACAGTGACTCTAGTCAATTATTTCTCACTTGGATGAAGCAGGAGGTTGAAGCTACTTAATTAAAGTGTGACTCACAGTGTCTTTTTTGCAGCTTTTGCTGTTCCTAAGTTTTTTGATGGAGGTTAAAGTCTCACACAGCAATATTCCCACCGAAGTATTCCAAAGCAGGCATCTACCATGGCATATATGGAAGTTCTGCTTTATTGCTGCAAGTTTTTACTCCATTCTGCACAATATTTGGGTACTTCTTTGACAAATCCAAAACCCCCAACACACCCAAACACATAGTTTTATAGCAGATGGGGTGTACAAGAGCAGCCATCCTTATAGCACATACAGACAGATGCCTGTCTTCCTCCCTCAGCTCTGGATGTGACACCATAAGGAAGGCAGACATGAGTTGGGATCAGCTTCTCTCACTTAACTCTGCTGAAAGGGACTTTTAACACTGAATATTGTACAGGAATGTTTTCCAGCTCTGTCCTCAAAAGGCTGGGAGTTGCTCTGCTGAGATTTATCTGTCTCTGTGGTGAGATGCAGTTGCTGTTTGGCAAAAGTTCTCCATGGGTGTTTAAATATGGAATTTCTTTCTGTTCTCCTCATACATAGCAGATTTTCTCAGTGCTCTTTAGTGTGCACCCTGCTGCTCTCAGCTATTGATTTGGAAGGAAGTTTCCAGCAGGTCAGGTAAACAGAGATGAGAGCACTTGATTTTAATGCAGACCTCAAATGACTTGTTTCCATTTATCCTCCTCCTTGAAAGCATGGCAATTATTTATTACAAAACAAGGAGTGGGGGGAAAATGAATCGAGGTCCAGCACCTGGCCAAGTGTGTGATGTGTGATTGAAGATGAGGTTTTCAGACCTGATGTGAGACCTTTAATGGGACTGCATTAGTATGTTTAGCTGCAATGGGATTGTGAGCCACGTGCTGCCTCTTGGAGGTGTCTGGTACTGGTGGAGGGAGGGTTGAGGCTTGTTAGCAATGAATTTCCCATCCTTGGAGGTGCACCAGAGCTCTCAGCATGGAGATAGGAAACCCAAAGCACAGGCAAGGCAAAGCAAATGAAGTGCTTTCACTCCTCTGTGCTCTGGTTCAGTCTGGCAGCCAGCACCCAGCCCATTTCTCAGGGGAGATTCATTCCCTGTCTTAAACCTATCCCTGGTCAAGCCTTAGTGTTCTTCTGGCCCGAAGCAGCTGCCTTCCAGCTCTACAGGATTAGAGTGACTTGACTCGTTCTTTGTGTGCTTGATCAGGCTTTTCTGTGCTCTTTCTGTGTGTTTTCAAGAAGTCTGTAGGATGAATCCCTGCAGGATGGGACAAAGGCAGGAAGCAAAATGGTGAACTCTGTGCCAGAGTTTGCACAGGTGTTGGGTATAACAAGAATTGGGGGATCAGGCAAAGCTGGGCTATAAAAACAGCTTCAGGAAGGCAGGGGCTCTTCTGGCCCATCAGATCTCCTTGGCTTCAGAAGGTGGAAATTCACAGCAAAACTGAGGGTTTGTTTGTTTGGTTTTTTTTTGGTGGAGCTTCCCCAAGTTTTTGTTCATTTCTTGTGCTGTGGTCTCCTAAAGCGCAGAGAAGAAGAGAAGACTTTTAAGGTAGGAGAATTCAATTTATCAGCTGGTAATTCTGGATGTGGAGAGGATGCTGTGGTGATTAGAAAGCTCATTTTAAAATGCTGTTATGGCAAATTACTGATGTTATTTTGGTCTGTACTGGGATCTGATGTGCACTCCAGTTGTTGCAGGAATTCCTTAGAGGAGGGACATGGGATGAATGTGTCTGTAAATACTTGGTTTCCAGGTACTGAACTGGTCTGGGACAGTAGGGGTTGGAATTACAATGTGATTCCTAATGGCATTTCAGCCTGCAAAACCTACCTGGTACCTGAACTTGTCCTCTAAGCATTTTCTAGGAAGATTTTGAGAAAGGGCCGTCCCAGTGTGTCAGCAACCTTGAGTTTCTGTCTGGATGACCCATGGGACAGTAGGGGAAGCTTCTCTATAATTCTTACACATTTCTAATAGACTTTCTCCCTAGTTAGGACCAGGTTTAACTCGTGAAATGAGCACCTGGAGAGCTTTTTTTAATCACAATATGGCTTTTTTGCCCCATCTAGTGGGTACACAATGTACTGAGCTTGGAGTTTGTAGTATTTTAATTCAATTTATCTAAGGCAGCTCTCAGTCCCTCGTTTCTGTTTTGCCTTCTGGCTGTTTGAGCAACAATTGTATGTGGGAAATACACAGAGAGTGAGAGGTAGTTCTCACACAGAAATAGCTCAAGCCTTAGTTATTGGAAGAAGTGGTGAATGAATAGGGTACATTTGTTACAAAAAGAGCAGCTTGCAAAATGTCAAGATTTTCTATGTGAGGATGTGGGATTAAAGAGATGGGTATTCAGCACTGGGAAAGAACAAAACAAACTTAGAGGATGTAAAACATTCTCCCATGACCTGGGCTAAGGGTGGCATTTTCCAATGTTGCCTGCAGGAAGAGGGAACCAAAACAATGGTGGGTGTTTAGAGGGTGGGATGGATTTATACACAGGCCCTGGACACATCCTGCCTTTCCCTGTGCTCAACTTTTGGTTGTCCAAAGGCTGTGCTTGTTTGTACCATGTGTTTTCTGTGCATCTCCAGGCATGTACAAGGTCCTTTGCACCTTGGTTACCTGCCTTGCAGGGGGCTGAGAGCAATGGTTGTAAGTGGTAATAAAGGATTGCAAAATTCTTGGAGATCTCAGGATGGAAGGAGTGATAAAAATGCAAACTATTATTATTTGCTAGGTTGGGAAAGAAAGCAATTACTGGTAGACCTGTGATTTTCTTTTTCTATTTTATCCTTGCAAATGAATGTGAATAGAGGACAGCAGCAATTACATTGATAGGATGGGGAAAGCCTTTCCAACTGCTTTTGGAATATCTGTTATTTTTATTTGACATTTTCTTTGAATTCCCTTTGGGGCTGCAAGTTTAGTTTTAATGTGGTGTAACTGATGTGTGAGGGAATCCCTGAAGTCAAGGGCTGTTTTCTTGTACTGGAAGTTTGAAGATGGAAAGAAGGCTTTGTCCTGTCTTAACTTTGTTTAGCTGCAGCTGCTCATCGGTGGTGTTAGGTCATGTTAATAAACTGCTCCCACAGAGGTGGAATTGCAAATCATCTACCGGAGGAGGTGATCAACTTCTATTGTTGGATGGAATTCAAGAGTGACAGATTACTTAAAAAAAAGCCTGTGGTTTTTGTCACTTTCTTCCATCCAGATGTAAGACTGAGCTGTGATTTTTAGAGAACGTTCACAGGGAAATGATATCTGTGAGCAGAGCTGCTGGCCCAGAGGGCTGAGTTCTCACCTGGGATGTGAAAGGCTCCAGTCGAAGTCTGGGTCAGAAAACAGATCTGGGCCTAAATGTGGCCTTTTCAAGGAATCCCAGAATAGTCTGGGTTGGAAGGGACCTTAAAGCCCATCTCACTGCACCCCCTGCCATGGACAGGGACACCTTCCACTAGCCCGGGTTGCTCCAAGCCTCGTCCAACCTGGCCTTTCCAAATAACAGCCTCAATCTGAGGTTCTTTGGCAGGATGGGCTCAGTGTCTCTCTGAGATTATAATCCATGTTGGTTTGATCCCAACAGAGAATGTCTGACCCAGCATCCTTCACAACCTTTTCCTTTTTAGTTCTGACCAACTCGTATTTCTCAATGAAAATGTAATAAAAATTCAGAGCAGCTGCAGTAGCTCCTGCCAACCCCAAATTGCCTTGCTAGTCTTGATGATAGGAACACATCTGCTAACAGAAAAATAAATCCACAAGGGAAGAGAGGCTCCACTCTTGATTTGCATTTAGCTGGAGTCTGGAACAGTCATTCTGGATTTGGACCAGCTCTCTCATGTTAGTGGACAATGGGACTCAGGTCACTCAATTTATCTGTTGGGATTTACCAAGTGGTGTGTCTTTTTTGTTGCTCTGTGCAGCTGGGCCACGGCCTCCAGCAGCTGCAAGGGATATGAAACCACATAGCAAAGAAGGTTACAATAATAATAACAACACCCTCTCTGTTTCATGGCCTGATCAAACATACGAGACTCAAGGGATCCCCTTGGTCAAAGTTCAGTTCCTCACACAGTCAACTCTAGGACAGAGGGATAATTTAGAATATCTGGTTTATTCCTTATCAGTCACAAAATATCCAGTTACACACTGCAGAACTGCAGTAAAGATGTGAAAAGTCAGTCATAAGAAAAGCCAAACAAAAGAGAGGAAACCCGTGCTATTGCCAGTGTCTGAAGGTCTTTCCCTCACTGGTATGTGCATTAAATAATGTTCCCAGATTTTCAGAGGGACTGGAGGGTGGCCTGAGATGGAGGGGTGTGATTAACACATTAACACAGCACTGGGATAGAATACCTTTAGTCTCAGCTCTGTGCAAAGCTGGGAACTTGCAGAAAACAATAGAAACAGTGGAAACCCCCTCAATTCTCTGCCTCAGAGCATGACAGATGGGTCACCTCCACTGCAGGTCATTCCTCATATCTGTGGCCAGCGTGAAGCAGACTTAGAAATGTCAGTGTGAGGTAACTGTACAGCTGATGCATGGGATCACAAACTCTTTTGTCACAAATGCTTCAGGTTTTCTTTCTGTCTGTCATCTGAGATGGGAGACGCATTGTAACAGGGTTTCTTGCAGTGTATAACAGGAAATATTGTCTGTTCTCAGAGAGCTGAATATAAATAGCACAGCAAAAGTGATAGCCTTCAGTCAGTGGTGGATAGATGAGGAACCCAGAGGTGGCTGAGGGTTGCCACTTGAAAGATGTAACTGTAGATACCTTTAAAGCATGGTCCTCTGGGATTTATTCAAGGTCATGCAAGGAGTTTGCAGCAGAGCCAGGACCTGCATCCAGACCTGCCAACTCTCAGTGTGGTGCTTAAGAATAAAGGCTATCTTTCATCTAAATTAAACCCCCACAATTTTGTAGAACCTTCAGGGCCTCTGTCTAATCTATTCACACAGCATTCATCACCATGGCATCTAGGTGCCACTCTCCTCATCTCTTAACCTTGCCAGAGTCTGTCATGAATATTCTGAGTATCTATCTGGCTTTCCAAATGAGATGAACATGCTCTTCCACTTTCCACAGTATGTCTGATAAACAGCCCATCCGTTATAGCCTCCAAACCATAAAGAATAAAATAAAAAATAAAAAGGCAAAACACCAAGAGCATGTCCAATTAGCAAATCTCACACTTTGCCATATTTTGGAGCTCCTTTCCCCATTAGAACTTGTGCACTATAACAACATGGCCTGTCACTGCACAGCCTGCCAGCTGCATAAAATCAAGGCATCAGGCTTTTTTAATTGAATGCATAATGAGGTGACTGGCAGGTTTAATTAACAAAACTCATCCTGTGTATTCACCTGGAGGTGAAAATAAGTTTAATCAAGAGGAGTTGGCAAGTGCCAACAGCTCTGTCACGGTCCCCTCCAACCCCCTCTTATTTTGGTTTGTTTCCACCAGGCTTTATATTTGCAAAAGTGGCTCTGGGTGCTGATTAATTATCTTTTGCCCAAGATTGATGAGTTGCTGCTGTAATGAGAAACACTGCTCCTGAAAAAGCTGTACTGGAAGCTTTAATGATCAGGCTGCCTTAGATAAACTACTTATGGCACACACTCAAGGCGCGTGGATGTGGTCTTATTACAGTAACCCTTGAGGACCTAATCCATGTGAGGAAAACGTGTCCTTAAAACATGTTGGCCAACACCTTATTGCTAGGAGAAGGTACATTCTGATGAGGAGAGTGGTGTGGAGTGTTCTCAGAAACTGAGGCAGAAACCATAAGGAATGTGGTTACTTAGGTTGAATTACTTCTGGTTTGAAATGGCAAGTAGACCATCCTTGGAGGGACCTCATGTTGGTTAAGAGTCATAGCCAGGAGGTAAAAAAGTGCCTTCTGAAGGCAAGGCTAGAGGATATATCCCCATGTGTAAGGTCAGCCTGGGCCATCATTCCCTCTCTCCACAAGACAGGACACCCACGCTACTGAATCCAAGCTAAAAGTGCAAAGCTGGGAGGGTGAGGGCGGAAAGATGGACCCCAGAGGTGACTGTGGGTGAGTGCATCTCCTCTGCCTACCCAAATGTGCTCCTGGACAGCTGATGGTGCTGGGTGTGCCTGAGATGGAGCTGCTGCATCCCTCACTCCTCACCCAGCCTCTGGAAGGTGTCACCAAGCCAAGTTCTAGCAAAGGTTGTGGGCGTTCTCTGGGGAGATGAGTGCACTCTAGCTGTCAAAATATTCTTCCTGCTATTCACCCAGTTAACATGCCCTCTATTTCTTTTGTGTGAAAAGGCATTTGCTGTGGTGTTCTAATACATGGTCTGTGTTGAAGATGTTACTGACAGCTGTTGTGTGACTACAGGAAGGCAATTGACTCCCTAATGATAACATGTCATGGTGTGTCTCTTTGCTTTTCTCTTCCTTTAGATGTACATTTCTCCTGCCAGTGTCTCCTCTCTGCACACATGCAGTTAATTGTGCATCACTGACACGTGTGCCATGTGCCTTTTTAAAAAAAAAGTGTTCTGAATGCTTCCACCTTGTCTTTAAGTGACATGGATAAATTTTGTCCCCCCTCTACTCTGCTCTCGTGAGACTCCACCTGGAACACTGTGCACAATTCCGGGGCCCCCAGCATAAGGAGGACATGGAACTGGTGGAACAAGATCACAGAGTTGATAATGGGGACTGGAGCACCTCCCCTATGAAAACAGGCTGGGAAAGTTGGGACTGTTCAGTCTGGAGAAGAGAAGGTTGTCTGGAGACCTCACAGCTCCTTCCAGTGTCTGAAGGGGCTACAGGGAAGACAGAGAGGGACTTTTCGTCAGAATTGGAGTGGCAGGGCAAGGGGGAATGGGTTCAGACTGAAAGAGGGAAGGTTTAGGTTATAGATAAGGAAGAAATTCTTCCTTGTGATGCTGGTGAGGCCCTGGTACAGGTTGCCCAGTGAAGCTGTGGCTGCCCCATCCCTGGAAGTGTCCAAGGCCAGGCTGGACAGCGTTTGGAGCAACCTGAGATAATGGAAGGTGTCCCTGCCCCTGGCAGAGGGGTGGAAAAGGATGATATTTTAGTTTCCTTCCGACCCAAATCATTCTATCATTTCATGGAGCTGGTGGAGGAGATGCCCGATATGGTAACCCTTTGTACTTTGGGATGCTTCATATCCCAGCATCAGTATTGCCATCCAGCTTTCCTTAGAGGTGATGGAGCTACAATGTGCTTGGTTAAGGGTCAGGCATTCAGGGTAAGGAATGTGTGTGCTCAGGTGTACTGTCAGTTTAACCTCCTATGTGATTTTAAGGCTTTTCCCTGATAAATTGTCAAAGGGCTGGTACCTGTTGAAGAAGGAGCCTGTTAAACACATGGAGGTGGCTGTCTGGATGGGCCATGACAAGCCCCCCTCTGCCATGTTTCAGCTGGGATCTAACACCTCCAGCCTTTGCAGGAAATCTTGTCACAAAACTCTAATGAGAAGTGACCAAAAAAAGTCTTTTGCATCTGCTTTAAGAAACTTACTGGAGTGACAAGTATGTTTAACCTAGTTTTTAATTCCCTTGATATGGGAAAGTTTCTGTGCCCAGGCAGAAGGCCCAGAAGGGTTATGCATCATTTACAACCCAGTGTTCAAAATGAAGGGTAAGATGGGGGCAGGTGAGAGTGAAAATGCAGGTTTATAATTCTCAGCTCAGCAGGAGCCACTGTTCTGTACAGGGGCAGAACCCAACTGATTAACAGCTTCTGGCAAGGGCAGAAGTTCCTGGTTCCCTCTTGCTTCCTGCTGGCACGACAGAGAAAATATCCTCTCACTGTGGCAAGTTATAGCTATTGTCTGAGAGTACCCTCTGTACACCTTCCAAGCCACATCTTCAGGTCTCTGGCAGGTTTCAGGGTCCCCCAGAGAACCCAACAGGTGGAATTTCACTCTGTGTGACATGGTGGTCCCTGCTGATTTCCTGTGGCATTTAGGAGGCAGCTCTTTGTCTGTGAGAGATGTGTTGCTGCCATTCAGTGTAAAAGTCTTCTAGTGCCAGGCTGTTTTAAAGAAAAACCTAAAACATTAGAAACTGGTGATATCTGGAGATCATAGGCTCTGTAGATAGTCAAGCTGGGATTCTTGGGATTCTGTGTGTGGCTCCTGGGAGTTAGGCAGTACAGAGCTGGGTGCTGTTGAGCATCCTCCCAGAAGGTACCCGAGCTGCTTGTTCTGTAGCCAGGCTTAGCATGGTCCTGAATGGAGAAATTCCCAGAGGGATCTGCTGTCTCTTTCCTCCTGCAAGGGGATCGCAGAGCCCTCCTCGTCCTGGCCTCTCAGAGAATTGAGGCACTGTCTTGCCAGTTTTTTGAGTAGGACTTAGATTTTGAAAGTCTTTGCTGTGATGATCTTGTAGAAGCACTGGAATATACTGTAGGGTTACTGGCTCCTGTGGGCTCCAAGCTGTACAGCAGGGTAGCAGGACTTCTCAGGTGGAAACTCCTGGACAATCTGGCTTTGTCTCCCAGAAGAGATTTTCATATTTGCTGTGGTATAAGAGCATAAGCTTGCAGGAAGGGAGAACATAATGTGGAAGTTGTTTCAGCACCTGGTAGCTGTGACAACCATAAAAACCTGAACAAGCTGCCTTCCCACTCTGTTGCTCCAAGTGATATCTGTGGAAATGACTGTACATCCTTGTTTTCCCAAGATGACCTTCCAACACAGACAATATGCCACTTCTGTTTCAATTTAGGCAGCCATGAGAAAAACCAGAAATCCCTCTGCCATTGCCACTGAATTGGTGGGATCCATCTGTGGGTAGGTGATTTCACAAGACCGTTGCACAGCACTGGCCTTATTTTGTAGGAATGCGTGTCTTTAGCTCACTGAAGGGACTAATTTGATGTCCTAAAGGTTGGTTTTCTCCCGGGACGGGTGCCAGGAGTGGAGTAAAGGCAAGTTTTTCTTCACCTTCTCTCTGCTGATAGGTGCATGGATGATAAGACAAGCAGAGGGATGGGCATGGAGGGAGTTTTGCAGCCTGTTTTGCCCAGAATAATCTAAATATTGATCAGCTGGGGAGAAGGGAAGAGCTGCTGTGGCCGTGGGTGAGGAGCAGCAGCCACAGGAGGTCAGTGTTGCACTGTGGATACGGCACCGAAAAGTCGGGGTGGCCTTGGAGGAAAACTTGACCCAGCAGGGAGGTGAATTTCTCTTGGGCACTTCTGGGTCCTTCGCTGCACCGGTTTTACCTGCGTGCCCGGCGAAGGCGCTGCTAGTGCAGAACGCATCGCCGGCAGCAGCGAGGCTCTGCCACGGGCGAGGGAGGCAAAGCAGGAGGGGCGTGGGGTGGGTTTCGTGCCCGGAGCTGGGAACAGACACTAGATGGCTTGGCCGTGGGTTGACTGTGAGCTCAGGCTCTCCCCTCCGAGCGCTCGGAGCTCGAGGTCTGGGGGGCAGCGGGAGGGAGCATCGCCGCGGCCGCAGCGCAGGTGGCCGGGCGCGTTGGCAGCTTCGCTCCACTTATCAAGGCTGAAAAGCCCTTCTCTGCCTGCTCGCAAATCCTCCCGCCTGCCGCTTATCCTTCCAGGGTGGTCCGGGGGCAGGTTGGAGCAGGAGGCGTGAGGGATGCTCGCCCGGCTGCTGACAGAGGATTTGCATTCCGGGCGGCTCCGCGGGCTGCGGGCAGCGCTGCCTCCCCGGGCGGGGTGTGCTGGCAGCGCTCGTGGGGAATGGCCGGGGCAATGACAGCAGTGAAACTCGAATGTTCTCCAGTAGGCTCTGTCTGTGGTTCCTTCATTAAAAACAGATAAACAAATTACAGCCCATCATGAGCGTGTCCTACAGTTCCTCTTCAAACAGCTCTTTGCCGTTTTAAGAAGTCTTCAATGAGGACACAGCCTCCTGAGTCCTGGCCATAAACTGCTGGATTTCACCTTTCCTTGTCCTCGAGGTCCATTGCCTTTGCTGTCCTTTAACTGTTTGATGTGAGCTTTTAATTCGTTTGGCTTTTCCTGGTGAGAGGCTTCAGAACAAGATTCCTTGTGTGCAGTCTTTGATGTTACACCACAGAGAGTGGGCGGGGGGGGGGGGGGGG
>JAWWEW010000065.1:3863387-3960296 GCA_035583185.1 Anabacerthia variegaticeps
AGAATCCCCCCCCCCACCTTTTTCCAAATGCTCTGCTGAACCCCCATTAAAAAAATAGAAGAGTTTCACGTAACTAGGTTGAGAGGAAGTGGGGTGACCCATGCAAATAGTTTTTGTGTCACTTACAAAGGCTCAGATTCTGGAGTGATGGGCTCAGCAAAAAGATCTGAACTCAGTTAAGCAGGGCTGGGCTGAGTTGTCTTTGCCTAAAAGGCAGAGAAGACACGGGGGATGCAGAGGGGTCCGTGCCAGGCCAAGCTGATCCAGCCCCATATTTCATGACCAGTGTGCAGGCTGTCTCTTCTCGTGGGTTTGCTCTGGTAACACTGACTTTAAGAATGCAAAACACCTACAGCCTCCAGCCTTGAAAACATAAGGTGAAACACACTGTGGAAATTCCATCAGAATTTTACTTCCTCTGAGGTCTATAAATAATTGTTTTGCTTCATTTGACTTTTAGTGACTTCTGCTTTATTGCTTTTTGACATCAAGCTCCTGATGTAAACTCTGTCCTTATTCTCTATGTGTCACATCTTTGCGTTTGGGCACCTGGGTTCCTTCCCCTTCTTAAAGCTGAGGGAGAGGGGAAACAATTGTCTGAACCATAGATGGAAACAAAGCTCTCCATTTTTACATTCAGTGCCTTTGCAATCTTGGGAGTATTTTGTTAGGGCCCCTGCTTCTAGCCTAAAAACAAAACAGGTGCCATGGGTGTAGCATGTGAATCTTCATCTCCGTGAAAGGGCTTTGTTACAAGTGTGTTTTTGGAGAGGAGAAACCTATGCATTGACCCTTTTCAGTAGCATCTGATGCGTGCACTGTGATTAGAAAGAGTAGGGGAAGTTAAAAATAACCTGTGGAGGAGGCATTCTAATGAGCAATTATCATTCCTTTCCATTGACTTTTGCAGCAAGACTCTCCATGTGTTTAGTCTTCTCGAAAGAACATGCCAGATGTTAGCGTGAGTGACTTGTTAAGTCCCTGAATGCTATTCTCACTGGTGTACTGAACCATTGTTGGGTTTTTTTCTCTTTCTGTAACTATTAAAATAATTGGGCTCTGAACATTCTGACCTGATAAAGCAAAAGAATCTTGGCTGGCTTTCCTTGGGGTCACGTTTGTGAATAGAAAACTCGGGGAGTGTTTGCCAGAACAAAGAAATGTTTCTGCATGCAAAGATCTTCAATAACTTAATCTGAGGTGGAATCATCTGGCTTCAGAAATTGTGCCTCCTGGCAAAATCTGACTTTTGCATTTCAACATCCTGAACTTTAGTCTTCAAGGAAGCTTTTGTGCTTGTGGGGCTCTGCTATTCTCCCAAAAGAGAGCTCTTTAGAAATGATTGACGACAAGGCCAATTCTACCTTTGCAAAATTTTAATATGGCGAGCGCAACAAGGAAAGCAGACGTTGCTTTACAAAGCCACTGCAGCCCTTTGCCATCCCTGCTCCTGTGTAGGAATCTTAATTGGATTAAAATACAAATCTCTGTATTGTGATTTTGCATGCTATGGATCCCACCCTCTTGTTTTTAGCCACATTGGCCAAACTCAATGAAGTGCACGGTCAATGTTTTAGCTTTGCCTTTGGTGTCCCTCGGTTGGAGCTCATTAAGCATTCAGGGGAATAATAATTCTGGGACTTGAACTTTGATCTGAGGAATCTGGGAAAGAAAGGGCCGGAAATTGCAGCAGCCTGATTAGCTACCCCAAGTTGATCAACTTTTCTGCCAGATGCAGGCAGAGCTCCCAGAGGCTGAAAGACAATAGTGGGGGTGAGGCAGAGCCACCTCTGCCGTGTGTGTCTGTGCTGCCATCACATCCCATTACTGTCTCCAATGCAGATGGCACTTTGAACCGCTCCACACACCCCCACAGCCAACCAGAATCTTTGTCCAAAACATCTACTTGGTTAAAAAAAAAGAAATACTTCTGCTTAAAAAGCAGTATATATTTGCCAATTTTCACATATTGGGTAGTTTTGGGGTTTCATCTGGGACTGGAAACATTGAATTATCTTGAGAAAACTCATCCTTTCCCTCTGAGCTTTGGCTGCCTTGAGTCTGACTCTGGACTTGTGGGAATTTCAGCAGGACAATTTGAATTAGTGTGGCAAGACCAGGATAGACTGCATGCACCAGAGTTTTGCACAGTGAGCAGTACTTTACTCCTCAGGAGGAAATTTAGGTTGGAATATAAAACCTAAAATTTGGAACAAGGCAGAGTTTGTCATGTATTTTCATTTTCCCAAATATACCGTGAGAATTTCAGCTCAAATTCAAGCCCATGTTGTGACAACCTCAACCAGCTTTAGTGCTCTGCTGTGTCTGACTGGGAATTTTCTGACACTGGGATTGAAAAATCCCAGCTGTAACTGAGAGAGGAGGGAAATAAAATTGTTTCTCACAGAGCAGTTTGAGATTTGGATATCTTTCTTCTTGTAAAGTAGATGTACCTGCCACCATCAGAATAATACTGGAATATTGAACCCTCTGTCTCTGGGAAGCTTAGCTTACTGTTGTTGCTTTTTCCTGAAACTTTGTACACTTTCCATTTCTGTCAAGAGACGCATCAAATGTCTACCTCAATATCGAAGGGAAATAAATACCCACGAGCAACTGCTGCCTAGTGCCATGTTTCTGGCTGCTTGGCCAGCTGGCAAAGGAGGAATGGGATGTGGAGCTTTTCCAGAAGAGCTTCTGAGGAAGACAAATTTTTTTCTTGTTCCTGCTAGAAATCAAATACTAAATATTGTAGTTGAAACCCCAAATGGTTTAGGTTCCAGAAATAAGACATCACGGTGCCTTACGAGCTGTAGTTGCAGTATTTCTTGGTCCCTCTTTATCTGGGAGGCACTTTGGTCCTTCTCCCACGGTGCTCCCCAGCCTCCTGTCTCAGGCATGGAGTGATGCAGTGGTGGTCTATCACATGGGAATGTACCCAGGATGTTTTCCAGGAGGAAAATCACTGTCACAGCAAATAATGTTGTTTGAAAGAAAGTTTCCTTTTAAAATGAAAAACGTAAAATAATTTTGGCAAACTCCCACCCGCCTCCCATTCCAGACACTCTGTGTTATGGTTGTGTGTAGCATCAGAAATTGCCTTTAATATGATTTTGAAAATTCAATGTTGAGTGGCTGGGTCTCAGTTTTCACGATGGAGAGGTGTCTCTCTGTCAAGGAGCCAAACGTTCTGCCAGATTCCAAGCTTTCTGTCCCTATATAAAGCTGAGGTTTAGTTTCAGGCACAGTGACTGAGGAAGCTGACACTATTCCAACATGTTGTTCATATCCTGAAGTCTTTTAATTTCCCCTGGCTGCTGCTGCAATAGCACCATTTCACTGAATAAATTAATCAGAACATAAGATTTGTTGAATATGAAGCCTCAAAAAACAGGTTCCACTTGTGGCTTTGACAAAGCTGTTATAGTGGGTGGTTAGTCATTATTTTTCCCCTCTATGGGTGAATCAGTTACAAGAACCTCTGCTATTGTTGCTAGAAAAAGTGGCTTCCTGTGATATAAAGTAATTTTTTAAAATAGGAAACATATGGCTGGTCCCTAACAACAAAGTAATATTCAGGTGCTGATGGCATATGCCTCCAGTCCTATTACAGGAAGCTATCTTGGAAATCTGGTGGCAGAGCCTTAGACACTAATTTTCAGGAAATGGAGTGGGGGGATGGAATCTGAAACTGATATCAGAAATACATTTACATTTTTAATTTCACTGGAAGTTCTTTGCTGTTCCTACTTTAGAAGTCTCTGATATTCACTCCCTGTTAGCTATGATAAACAAATGCTGTCTGAGGTCTGTGCTGCTCATCTGAGGTAAAAAACCCAGTAAATTTATGAGAGCTCCTCTCGGGGGCTGGTGTCTCACACGGGAGCGTGGAGTGACAGGAAAAGGGGAATGGCTTCCCACTGAAAGTAAGGAGGTTTAGGTTGGATGTATGGAAGAACTCCTTCCCTGGGAGGGTGGGCAGGCCCTGGCACAGGGTGCCCAGAGAAGCTGTGGCTGCCCCAGCCCTGGCAGTGTCCAAGGCCAGGCTGGATGGGGCTTGGAGCAACCTGGGCTGGTGGAAGGTGTCCCTGCCCATGGGAGGGGGTGGAGCTGGGTGGGCTTTAAGGTCCCTTTCAGCTCAGACTCTTCTATGATTTCTCTTTTCTGTACCAAAGTTGGCCACCTTAAGTTGGAATTAAATTTGGTTTTATAATGATAAGGTTTGAGAGGATGCCCTGTAGTCCATCCTCACTATCCACTTCAGCATCACAAGACCCAGCTTGTCCTTTAGCAGATGTTTTCTCACTTAGAGTTTTGTTGGAGGCTCTCCTGAACCCCTTGGTGAGCAAATTCTTTGTGCCTTATATTGAGAATAAGAAACTTCTTGTTCTACATCATAATTTTTCTCTTGTTTTTGTGCCTAAGACTGTGGAACTGCCATGCATTAGGCCTTGCTTTGCATTTCCCTGCCTCTTGCATGGCTTTCTGGGAGCTCCCAGGGCTGCTGGGGGTCACCATGTGCTCACTAAATTACATTGCTCTTGTGGTTCTTGCATTACTGGAGCCAGACTTAGACTGAAGCATAGTTGGGGATTTTATTTTTATCCTCCACTGCTGGTATTTTTGCCTGCCTGCTTCTAATAATTAATAATATTTACCTTTGTTTCCCTAGGACTGAAATATGAGCCAAACCACTTTCTTTCCCCCTGGGTTTTGGCTGAAAACTTTAATTTTTTAATTAATAATTCAAGTCTTGTTCATCATACCCAAATATTATGGTCATTTCTCAGCTGGAGGTTGGGTTGGGCTCACAGCCCAAAGTAATGGTGGTCAGCAGGACCTGGAGATTTGCTGTCCACCTACTTTTAAGAGTGGCAAACAGACCAGGGATGTATGGAATCAGCCTCACTGGTGGCACATCTCTCCTTGACTTCTGTGGGAATCACATGCCTTTGGTGTGGAGCGCTGTCAAGCCACGAAAATCCATTGTGGTTTTATCTTCCTTGACAAAAACTTGCACTTAGGGTTGTTCAGACCACTGCAAACCCCCCTTTCCATCATCCCAGTCCTTGGCTTCAATATTGCTTAGTTCCCAGTTAGTGCTCTCACACCTGCATCTTCATCTGCAAACATGCAACGGCTTTAACCCTTTGGAAGGCTGGAGAAAAATCAGGATGTGAGAAAAAAATCTCTGCATTTGGAGTGACTTTTGTTTCAAGAAAGGACATTGGTATTTGTTTTATCCCCGTACTCCAGGAGTTGACACTTAAGCAAAGCAGGGAGTGATTTTTTGTTTGGCAAAGCTCTTAGCAGGCAAGTGGCACTATGGAATGTCTTATCTTCCAGTAGAAAGAAATAAATAGAAAAGTGAAAGTGCCAAGGTTTTCTAGTGAAGATTCTGAATTGTGTAGGAATCTTCTTCAGAGTTGCAGCAAGTTGCAAGGAGACGTAACAGCTCAGCAGGATTGATTAAGTGTCTACAACTATGAGTCTAAGATAGTGCTATAATAAAAGTGACAAATGAGGAAGACTAGTGTGTCTGCTAGAAACTTAGCATGACTGAATGAAAAAAATGCACAGGGTAATTTATTGTCAATGAAGAACCATCAGCAGGAGAGAGTGAACCTAATTCATCCCACTTAATTAGGTATGGGACTTAAACCTTGGTCTTGCACAGCTCCAGCCACACAATCACTCGGGCTCTCAGAGGACTTTGACTACAAAACCTTGAAATGAGTTTTAATTGTTGGTTCAAATGTCTGCCAGAACAATAACCAAGAAAAACCCTCTGGATAAACCTTGGGTGGGAAGGTCACCCTTATCAGCAGCTTCCAGATGCTTCACCTGGGTGTTTTTCTGCATGTCCAGAGCTGTTCTAGCACAAATAGCTTGTGCTGCTTCAAACAGCCATGTGGAGTGGCACAGCTTTCTCATCCTTCCTTGGCACGTGGGCTTGGACTAAAAGATCTCCAGAGGTCCCTTCCAACCTCAACTGTTCTGTGATGTGGCTGTGCCCACCCAGACTCTCAACAGCTGCCCCAAAACCTGTAGGTAGTTTAACACCCACCCTCCCCAGCCTCATAAAAACAGCATCCTGCTGCTAACAAAGAAAGCTGTAGCCATTCTGCAGGTAATTCTCCCTTCTGCCAAGCCTTAGGAAGCACTAAATCCACGTGGGTATGGTGGGATGGGGAGGGGGGAACAGCAGCACCTTTTGCATGTGTGGCCAGAAAGCACATTTTGAGGGATAAAGCACAAAGAAGATGTTTTTATGGGGCTGGGTGAGGCTTCTGTGCAACAAAGGGATGCCACCATGCTGATAAAAGGATAAATTCGTGTGATGTAATTCCCAGCATGGACTGCACTCCATTGAAGCTCCAGGCAGACCCAGTGTGGTTAGCTTAAGGCTGGAGTGGCCGGGGGGAGCAGGAGGAGGAGGAGAAGAGTATCCCAGACTGGGAATATTTTTACAAATAAAGGAACAACAACAACAAAAAAAAAAAGCACTCGAGCGCTTCCTCCCCTGCCGGTTCGCCGGCAGTGCCTGGGCTGGCTGTGCAATCCACATGAGCCAGGCTTGTCCTACAAAAATGATTTGTTAGACAAGGAGAGCCGGGGCTGGGAGCAGGGGGAGGTGGAAGGAGTCGGGCTGGAGGCGGAACCTTGGAATGAATTCAGGAATGACTGATGGGCGCGAGCGAAAATTTTATCCGACTACCACCTTATGGAGGGGAGCTGAGAAGTGGAAGGGGGAGAAGTGAGAAAAGGCAAATGGAGAAAGGCTGGGCTGTCTGCTGGAGCATCATGATATTTTATTTTTCGCTGCTAAATGCAAAATTGATTTTTTCTTTTACATGCATAAAAAAGGCACATAGCCTCTACCTCTCTTATAATTCCCAGACAAAGGAAGCTGAAGCAGACACCCCAGACAATGGATAGTCCTGTCTCCCTTAAGCATTTGCCTTTCTCAGCAGCTAAGGTTAAAAAGAATAAAAAAAAAAGAAAAAGAAAAAGAAAAAAATCCTAATTGAAGGAACGAATTAAAAAGATGACCCCAGAAAACGTGGCAGCCTTTTTATTTGATGAGGAATCAAGTTCACAGTGTGTCAGCAGAGGTGCTGCAATTCAGTCTTTTATTTGTGTCCTGGCAGTAAGAACATTCCTTTTTAGTCTGATAGCATCCTCTCATCTTCTCCCTCCCTCTTTCTATACTTCTCTTCCTCGTCTCGCATCCTTTTTCCTTCCTCCCTTTTTTCTCTCTCACCCCCTCGCCCTTTTTTCTCTTTGCTTGCCAGTTCAGGCATTCTCACATACATTACCCCTTCCTTTCATCTCCAGAATGACCTGAAATGACCTTTTGCCTGGCACTAGACGTGACTTAACTGATAATAGCAGATACTCGGGGGCCTCAAGCGGTGGCTTGTCTCGGCACGTAGAGGAAGGGGGGGGGAAAAATCCCTATATTTTTTTTTTTCATAGGGAAAACATGGGCTTCTCTTTGTAGCAGCATTTCCTGCGAGGTAGCAATTAATGACACTTATTGCCCGCTAGATAAAATCCTTCAAAAGCTTTGCTGAGAGTGTCTAAACCAAAGCTGTTACAGAGAGAAGGAGGGGGAGAGAAATCTGTCTGCAAGTGTTTAAAAACTCCCCACCAGAATTCTGATGCCACTGGCTACTTGTGCTCTGCATTGCGTCTTCCCTGTCTTTGTGCTCCCGTCTCAGCCCAATACTTGTTGGAACAGCACAAATGTCCTTCTGTCTCCAATAATCGACACTTCTAGGTGACTAATCTGGGCAAAAGGTTATTATTTGGCTTCTTAATGTCCCTCGAAGCCATCGCGGGGAAGATAAGATTGCTGCCAGACCCAGTGGGTCTCTGATTTTTTTAATTTTCGCTATTTATTTGGATACTCGGTGAGGCTGGGTGAGTTACCACAGCAACGACTCTGAGTCTTGAACATGAAAGGGCTCTTATTGTGCCATGTGGTGCCTCAGAGATACAGAGAAAGAAGGAGGCGGGAGGAGAATTCCTCTTTAGAGAAACAATAGCCAGACATTATGTGAACTTTTGGGGCTTTATTATAAAGTTTGAAGGAGGGGGAAGGAGCTACAACAGTCTGCGGTTAAAAAATGTGCTGACTTACAGAACTTTGGGAAGAGAGGTGTATATGTTTATAGAAATATTAATTAACTGTGAAATAAAAGCTTAATCTGTGTACATGTATTTAGTTCTTTTCCCTGACAGATCATTTACCAGTGGGGCTGTCGGACTGCCCAGGCAGATCAGAGCTCAGGGTCAGAACCCAAGATAGGGTTTTTTTTAATTGAATTTTATTTTTTGGACTTTGTTCTGCCGTTTTTTTTCGAGAGAAAGGAAAAGGGATGGGTGTTAAAATGTCAAGAAAGGTACCACAGTGCAGTCTGGTTTTCATTGTCCAAAGGAACTGAGCGGCTGAAACTCCAGACAATGGGAAAACGTGGATAATAGGGTTAGTAAAGGATGCAGAGCAGGAATACGTGAATGGCTCCTTGTGGGAGCAAGTTGGGTGCAGGGGAGCTCATTAGTTCAGATTTTCCACTGCCTTGACCAGATCCAGTGTGGGACTGAACAGTGTCCCTGTGCCAGGCTCGCCGTGTCCCAGAGGGGTTTCTTTGCTCCAGAGCAGAGCTGGTCCTGTCTGTGTTTGGATTGACCCTGTGCTGGTGTGGGGCCAGTTCAAGGTGTCCCTGCTCTGTGGCATGGTCTAATGACCACCTTGTGTCAAACTGGGAGTGACTTCCCTATCCCTAAATTTTCAGCTTTTAATTGCAGTTCTATCCCCAGCAAGCAGGGCGGCAGCATTTTGGTTGGGTTAAAACCCTCTGTTCATTCTGGTTTGACTGTGCACTGCAGAACTCATGAGCTCTGGCACTTGTCACCTACTATAACTCAGGGATAACCCATTTCCTTCCCAAAGACCCATGTGTGAGTCAATTCAGATTTTCTTCTCCCAAGTATTCACTCCAGCTCCAGGCATGGTCAGGATTTGGGATGAAGGCAAAGGCAGCAATCTGTGATGGGGGATCAGGGATGGACCTGCTCAGGGTGAAACCTCAGCAGCTTCCTCTGCTGTTTCAGCCGACAAGGCTTGTTTTGCTTAGCATGAGTTGGCAGTGAGATATGAACCATTGTGTCATGGGTTTCCAGGACATGTTGGTACTGGACAATCCCCAAAACTCTGTGTGACACTCACCCGTATCTCCCATGCTTTGATATAATTCATTTGGAGTGATCCTGCACCTTGCCCTGAAACTGACGTAGTTTCCACACTTCAATCATCGCAACTGATCAAAGTTCTTGGAGTTCCCCTAAAATTTCACAGAAATATCACCCTTTGACAAAGGAAAAGGGAGTCGGGGATTTCACTGGAAGCTGGCATTTACTCTAGGAATTTTAAACAACCATGTGTCATTTGTGCAGTGCTTCTCATTCCTCTCTGCTTTGTGAAATGCAAATTCTAGTGTATTAATTGTCAGGAAAATTAACATCAGACATAAAGGTATAAAAATACGATTAGTTAATATTGTGGGAGTAACCATCTCTCTGTGGAGTCTTTGACTCCAAAGTGCTTAATCTTATCATCTTGTTACACATTTGTACATGTTTTGTGTATACATTGAATATTTGCTCTCCTGGAATATTTTTGTACCGGAATTACTTCCCCCTCCTCCCCCCAATGTAGAGCCTGTAGTTTAGAAACTCGATATTTTGAATAATATCAATATAACTACTTAGGAGTTCCTTCCATCTCCAGTACAAGTTCAAACTTTTTTCTTAATTAATAACCTGGGTTCCCAGCTCTTCTCTTAGAGGGTTGTCACTAAATTGAGTGAAGTAGATTAAATTACTGTTGCAGGTGAAAGACAAGACAAATCATAGTTTAGTGAAGGCAAATCATAGTTTATTGCCTGAAAAGCATGACTGCCTGAAGTGATGATGATTGTGTATTCCTAAGGATGTGCAAGTGTCAGCTGTCTAAATGTCTCTGGTATCATAAAAGATTCCTGGTTCCTTTCATATACAGCATGCCTGGAAGTTAGGCTGAGGTCTGTCAGGATAATACTGGCACTAAACCTTCCTCTAATTCTCAAACTACACATGAGTGTGAGATTAAGAAAAAAAGGTTGGCTTCAATCTCTAATCTCTTTATCAATAAGAAAACACGATGCAGTGAAAAAGTGATTTGCCTTTGATGGCTGATGTGCCTGTAACACCAAGGAAGCAATTCCACGATGAAGCTGTGCCTGGAACTTGTGTCAGTGGGCTCTGCTGAGTGTTTTGGGTTCAAAGGCTTTTATGGTGCAAGGAGGGGAGGAGCCACAACACAGGAGTGCCAATGCTGCAAAGCTCCCCTTGTTTCCCAGTGCCCATAGCACAGATATGGTCTGGATTCAGAAGCAGCATTTGACTGACTGTTCCCTATGCCACTTACACTTTAAATGTTATCATCTTTGTCCTCCCTGCTTTTGTTGTGGTTGGACTAAAGGCCACATCTAGTCACCAAAATCCCTGAGGCTACTGCCTTCCATTGGTACAGGTTCCTCTGAGCACCTGAAGGCAGCCAAGAGGTAACATTAAACAGAGTGAATATGAGGCCACGGGAATGACTGGTAGTCTCTGCTTCAAAAACTCCCAATCTGTTTTTAATTCTGTATTTGCAGAGTTTCTCCCATGAGAGGATAATGGACTCTATGCAATAGGAGTAATAGCAGCATAACTTATATATCAGAAACAGCTATAAGTGATAAACTACCTGGATAAACTCTTTACTGCTTAAAAGACGTGGGTGTGACACTCGGGGACATGGTTTAGTGGCAGGCTTGGCAGTGCTGAGTTAAGCGTTGGACTTGATGGTCTTGGAGGGCTTTTTCAAGCTAAATATTCTATGATTTAACATAGAAATGTGTTATGTGTTTAATGTGCTTATGTGTTTAAAAATGTACCGATCGTGTATGAACTCACAGATGGAGCTCAATGAATGGGGCTGTTTCCTGACCCCAGAATGGAAAGGGAAGGGAGCTCAGTGTCCCAACAAACTGCCAGGAGCCCAATACTCAAACGATCCTCCCTGTCTACCCAAGCCATGGCCTCTCTGGGGAGACCACAAAAAACCTGCTGCTCACTTCTTTTCTGATATGGACAGGAACTCACTCCATACTCTGAGATGTGGAAGCTTGTTTCATATCAGACACCAAACAGTTGTTTCCTCTTTAATCAATTGCTTAACTTCTGCATGTTAGCAACACCAACAATAAGTGATTTAGATAAGCTTGGGTTATTAGGAAATCTTTTGTGAAACTGTGGAGTACATCAAGCATGTGGAAATGGTTGTTAAAAGCACTTATATTGCTTAGTAATTTGAAAAGAGCGAAACATGAAAAGGAAATGATGTCCACAGTGAATTGGATGGTATTTGTGCATCTGAGGAGATGTGAGCTGGAAACTGGAGCATTATTTAAGAGTTTTGACCCGTGAAACTTGTGTCTCCTTCCAACTGGCAAGTGAACAGCACTGTGTGACAGCACTGGGTCTGCCTTGCTGAGTTCCACTGCAGAACTCTGCTTTTGATGGAGACAGGAGAGGAGAAGCTTTGGAACCCTCTGCTTCTTCCCTTCCCACCTGGCCTACCCTGACTGTGTGTCCTGCTGCAGGTGATGCCATGTGGAGTCTGTGGGCCTGCTGTTGGAAGCTGGGATTCCTGATTGATGTTCTCCTCTCTTCCACTGATTTCCATGTGTGACCTTGAGCACATAACTGCAAACCCTCATTTGTGAATGGGAGGGAAGCATTTGGGATGTCATGAAGTGAGGGCTCCCAGCTGTCTGTGTGTCCCTGTACCCCAGCCCTGTGGAATTCAGGAGCTCCCTGCTGAACCCCTCCAGTTCCCAGCAGTGCTAAAAGGTGCTGGAGCTTGGCTTGGAAGGGCCATGATGCAAGAAGGGACATTTCAACACCTGATGCCCAAGGTGGGGGCAGGCAGCCAGTCTGAGCATCCCCAGGACCTGGAGCATTTCTTTAATGATCCAGCTGGAGACAGTAAGTGTTTAGGGAACACTTTGTTAACTGAGGGTTATGGAGCAGGCTGGGATCTGCAAATTGCAGGTACAACTTCAGAGCAAAACTGGTGCTGTACCTGCAAGCTCTGCATCGCTCAGTGCTGCATTAAGTACATGGACACTGATCCTGGGAAAGAGGGACATTGAGATGGGAGGAGGCTCCTTAGGAGGCAGTTACTGTCCCCTGGAAGTTTCAAGCAGAAGGAAGATAAGCTGTGAATAAAGAAGGAAAGCAGAGATTTACTCCTGAAATTTTCTTTATTGTTTTTTTAGAAGCTATTTGCAATGAGAGCTTCTGGTTTGAGTTGACTCAGTGCTCTGCAGAAGAGTTTTTAAAGGTCACTAATCCATTGAGGGGAAACGTGACTCTGGAGCTGAGGGTTGTGACATTCCCTTGGTGAGGGGGAATGCAGGTGCCAGTCCTTGTTCCAAGCACTTTGTGTTTTGTCCCATGGCTGTTTAATGCAAACTAAAAAGTAGGATTGTTGAATTAAGCCTACTGTGTTTTAAAATATATGTGATAAATATCTGTCTTTAAAGACTCTGCATTTAAAATGTACCTTCACGGTTTATTGAGTTATGAATTTCTGCTGAAGTTCATATGAGCAATCTGTTTCACACCCCAAAGGTGTGCAATACTGTGCACTTGGCAACTTTTCTTTCTCTGACACATTTGTTCCATCTGAGGTACCTTCATTGTTTTGAAGGGTCAGCAGACAGGTAAATAAGACAAGTGTAATCCAGCATCTCCTTGTGCCATGGAGCAGGAGTGGCAGAGCACCATCTATTCTCTGTTTTGTTTTATTAAAATTGCATCTTAAGCAGCTGGGCCTTTTCTCCTGATGTATAGCTTATATTCATAGGCAAGTTTCATTAATGATTATAATTTAATTGCACAAATTTCTTGCATGCTGATAGAAAAGTAGGCCCCCTGTGTAAGTATCTGAAGCAGTCTGGAGTGTTTTTGTGTCTCGTGCTCTGGGTATTATGACTTGTTTCTCTACACATTGTTTGTATGTAATTGTTTGTTTAAACGTCAAAAAAGCTACAAATCCTGCAAACACTTACCACTAGGTGTAGCACTCAATACCAGGAGTGTTAGTCCTGCTGACTCTTACAATTACGTATTTATGGCAGAAATACATTTTAAAGTGGTTTGCAAGTAAACACAAGGCAAAGTTCTGCTTGCATGAAAGCTTTATGGAGATACGTGTATTTATACAGGTATTTATTGCATTTACCTCCCTAAAAGATGAAAAGCTTTCACTTCGCTGGTAGGTACTGGGTTAGTTATTCCAAGGTCTGGAATGATATGGAGCTGTGTGAATTCACCCAGACACTTTAAAAACTACTAAATGACTGAAAGGGCTGAGCAAAAGAAAAAAGGATGATGTGCAGAGGTGTAGTGCACAGCTAAAGGGTGATGTAGCCACATAAATAGACAACAGCACTTGCAGGACAAGGTACTTTTAAATTCATGGGACATAAGACAAACATCCCATGACACTCACTGTGACCCTGCAAACTACTTAAAGAGGATAAGCCAAGACAAGTTACCAACATGCAAAGAAAGGATAAGGGAGATAGTAAGAAGAGGGTTCTTGGAATAAATCAGCTATCAGGCAGTGGCTTGGAAAGGGAGGGAATGTGTATTTGATGGAAAAAAGAATTCCCAACAAACAGTAGACGTTTTCAGGTGAAAATTAAAAATCAATCAGTGCAAGGCTAAAGCTGTTCAGGAATTTCTGGATAAAGAAATTTGGATAGTGAAGTGTCAATATATCCAAAATTAATGTGTCAGTTTTAATGACATTTCCCATGAGCTCTTTCAGATGGAATGATGAAGAATCATGCTTTGTCTTTCTCAATCTTGTCAAATCAAGTTATATTATGCCAAGGTTGTTCAGATCAAGGTGGTCACAAAATACTCCATCTGGGACCACCTGGCTCATGGGGATGCTCAAGGCTACTTAGGGACCCCCTAAATCACAGCTGCTCCTTGGGGGAAGGCTGTTGACTTCCACATTGTTCCACATCTTTACAAAGCACTTTGGGGAACCCTTAGCAAAGCAATGACATCCCCAGAGGCAAGCTTTTATATTCCTAGAGATGTGGAAACCTCAGCAAAATCTCATACAAAACTCAAACACCGATACGGTTCTCTTATTGTAAGTCTCAAAAATGAAGTGAGAAAATTGAACTGTCACCTTTCTCCCCTTCTCTGCCCCAGACTGTTGTGAGTTGAACACCATGTTACATACAGAAATGCAATATAAAATCCAGGGGTAAAGCTTAGCAATTCTCTCAGTGCTGCAAAACTTGCTTTATAAATGAGTTTCCACTGCTCGCGCCTCACTGTGCTCCCAGAGCTCTGCTCATGCTGGCAGTGAAGGCTCCTTTTGTTGGAGTGCCAAAGTTGAACTCACCAGTGACTTTAAATGGAAAAACTGAAATGGATCCATTTGATTCATGGTGATGATGTGTATCCTGTGAAGAGCACTTGGAACTGAAATTTAAGGCAGATTGTACTGGCTTTCAGCTGAGGGAGATGATTAAGGAGATGGATATTATTGCCCTTTTTTATATATCTTGGCTCTGTTGTTCTGCATACAGACAGTTGTCATTTTTCTCTGGGATGTTTATGGATTTGCCTTTGCTGCTTCCCCCTGGGAAGTAGCTGGGAAATGCTAAGTCTGGAGGTTTTCATGTGGGAACTGGTAGGCTGAGGTTTAATTCTCACCAGCCACAGAGTAGGGTGTTTGGGGAATGCTGGAAGTTTAATTTACGTGTTTAATTTACATTGGAAGAGCCCATCAGAGAGACACAGCAGTTCCCTTTCAAAAAACTCTTCCATCTTTGCTAAGGTTGTATAATGAAGGCGACCAGGAAAGCAAACACCTGCCCTTGTCTTGGTTTTGTAGGAGCTATGGTTGGTTTTGGGGTCCAGCTGCATTCCTGTGCCACTGTGATATCAGAAAAGTCCTGTTCTCTGCCCTGTCCCTTGTGATGCCCCTGGTGGTCACTGTCTGCTCTTAACTTTATGTTCAGATCTGATGCTTCCTGCACTACGTTGTGCTCAACTGAGGCATCTTTACCAGACTGGGATTAGCTACCAGCAAACTCATTAATCCTGCCGGGATTGATAGATGGTTGGATGGGGCTGGGAGCAACCTGGGCTAGTGGAAGGTGTCCCTGCCCATGGCAGGAGGTGGAACATTCCTGTGATTTAACTTTTAATGTGTCTAAATTACCTGCTGCACCCTGGAAAACAGCTGCTCATATTTAGTCTTTTGTGAAAAATAAATGCAGTAACTCGTCTATTTCAGTAGACCCTAAAACTGGTAAACATGGATAGTTAGTTTGGTAAATTTGTGTATAAATCATAGAGTTTCACTCAGTTTCTTCCCTCTGATTCTGGCTACTGGGGTGTGACCAAAGCAGCTCTTTAGCAGGGCACCTAGTCATAATTGCCTTAATCGAATTACCAGCAGTAACAGTCCCAAAGTCCCTTTGCCTCCGGTACCAGCTCTGAAGCTCCTCCTTAGCATCCTTTGCTCCCTTATCTCATACCTCCGGGCCAGTTACATGATCCTGGAGGCTCCTCTCTCGAGGACATTTGGGGACCCACCATTATCTAAAACCAGTCCAAGTTCTTCCACCTGTCTGTAGGAGTAAATTCTCCTGGGTCACTTTTTCCCCTCAGTGCAAGGCAGGAGTAAGCTTTGCTGGAGTGAGTGGGCAGCTGGGTGGGCATCTGGCAGCAAAAGTCATCCACGTTATTTCCACCATCCAGCCCCGCAGCTCTCCTGGGGCTGTTAAATGAGAGCAGAAAGGACTGCATGTTTCTCCAGACACTCACAGGCAGAACATGCTTTTCTGCAGTTCCAGCAGGAGCCAAGGAGCCCAGCTCCCACTGAAAACCAATAGATTTGAGGCTTTAGAGTCACTTAAGTCCTTTTGAAAAGCTTTTCTGTAGCCAAGAGCTAACATTAGAGTTCAGAGGACCAGAAACCCAACTCCACCCTTTGCAGCCTTTCTTTAATTTGTCCTTTCCCACTAAGAATTCAAGGATGGATGCACCACTGAGAACAATGAAGATGAGAGCCTGCAGACAGCACCCCTTGGGAAATCCAGTTCTTCCCCTCTGTTGTGGTTCCAGGGGCCACAAGGAAGCCTGGGCAGGTAGAGCTGAGCTCACCATGTAGCTGTGCTGGCACGGCAGCAGTGCCTGCTGCCTGCATGTGGTGGAAAAAATCAGGATGTGTCTCCAGTCCCTCTGGGCAAAGAAGATGCTGTAAATAGCATGGCCAAGTTTCAAGCTCTCACAGTACAATGGGAAGCAGTCCAGGCCTTTCTGGTGTCAGGAAGGAGAGCAAAAATGCACTTTATGCGTCCTAGGGGGAAAAGAGAGAGGCAAAGCTGCCCCAGCTGGAGTTGTTAGCGCGGGGAGGGGCAGGCATTTGGCTCTCATTAAAAGTGGCAGCGTCTGAAGTAACAATAGTTCCCTCTTGGGTTTGGGGAATGTGTTGGTGGGCTCCGTCCTCCCCCCAGGACGGACTGGTGCCATGCCAGAGCCCGTCTGAGCTCTGTGCCTTGGGGCACAATTTTACTGGTTAAACAGAATATGTGGGCAGCATCCCAAACCCCAAGTAGTTTCTCTGTCCAAAGCTTATGCCCTTCCCTGTAGGCTTTTCACTTCTCCAGGCTTTCCTCAGCCCTTGTCCTGACTCATGGATGCCTGAAGGAGACTGTGTTCTCCTCCTGCTGTTGCTGATTGTCCATGTGGGAGTCACCCAACAGCTCCTAGGCACGGCCACGTCTCTTTTTCCTGCTCCTTTCAGTCCTGCCCAACGTTTTACTACTTAAAGGCTGTAATTGCACAGCCAAAAGGGTGTTTGAGCACCTCAGTCCTACTTAAATTCAATTTGCAGTTACCTCGTATGTTATCCTGTAGTCCCAGCTGCTTAGTCACAGGTAGGACTGATCCCAGTTTGAAAGGCAATTATTGAAAACCCTCATGTAATCCTCTGTCAAAATACAATATGAATGTATATATTTTAAAAAATCAGGATATATAATTTTTGTATATAACAACCATATATTTTTATATATGAAAAATATAAAAAATATAATTCTCAAAAATATTTTATATATGTTATATATAAATATATGTATATATGTTATATATAAAATGTATAACAATATATTTGTTAGATATAACATATCTACATTATATCTAAACATATGTATATTTCTAAAGATATATAAAATGTTTGTTATAAATAAAACATATGTTATATACAAATATATACTCTGAAATATATCAATTCTATATTTTTATATACATAAAATATCTGGAATAGATCAAATGATATATTTCTATATCTATAACTATATTTATTCCCAGATATATACATGTTCCTGCGCTCAGTTTGAGGTGCAGGCACCGTAGCTTTGGCACACATTTGTCCATACAGTTCTCACATAACTGGCAGGAGAGAAGAGCTTTGTGGCCTTGAATGCCCCGCATGCTTTTTCTTTCCCTTCTCCAGAAGAAAGCTGGAGGTAGCGTGTTTGCCACTTGGACACGGGGCTCGTCTGAGAGCTCGGCCAACGCTGTGCTCAATAAATCATCATGCCAAGCGCTCCTGGGTAATTAGGCATGAAGGGAATCAGCAGTTGTGACTCACAGACGGCGTGTTTGCAATGTGCCTTCAGCTCCCAGCGCTCCCGTGCTGGGGCACTCACAAGGAAAACCGGTCCCAGCCATGCAGCTGCCTGGAGCAGCTCGGGGGCTCCGGCAGCAGCGCTGGGAGGAGGCACTTGGGGGCTGCAGGTTGAGTATCTGCAGCACTTCTGGAAGTGCCACAAGTGCTGACACGCTTGGCTTTGGTCATGTCCCGCTATCTCTCCAGAGAGGTGCTGTCCCAGTCATGCCCCGATGCTCCTGGGGTTCTTCACTGCTGTGTCCATTGCTTTGGCTCCTGCCCCCATGGCAGTTCAAGCTCCAAGGAAGCACATTCCCTGATCATCCACCTGGGCTGCAGAAATGGTGACGAATGGTGATGTGGGGAAGGAGTTCTTTACTCAGAGGGTGCCCAGAGAAGTTGTGGCTGCCGCATCCCTGGGAGTGTTCAAGGTTGGGTTGAATGGGGCTTGGAGCAACCTGGGCTAGTGGAAGCTGTCCCTGCCCATGGTGGGGGTGGAAAGAGGTGATTTTTAAGGTCCTTCCCAACCCAAACCATTCTGTGACTCTGTGAATAACTGAGGGACACAGGGATGTCTAAAATCACCACAACTGTGTTTGCTAAGGGAATGTGTGTTTAAGCCTTGATCCATCAGGTCCACCAGTTCAGAGCTTCAGGGTAATGCCTTTTAATTATCAATAAGATGCACTCTCCATTTCCTTTTGACGTCTCAGGCTCAATGAACACCTGATAGTCTTAGTTCTTGGCCAAAAAAAGTGTCTGAGAGATGGTCCAGGGGAGATAATATTCCAATTTAGCTGCCTGTTAGGAAAGTCCCCTGTTAGGGACTTTCCTGACCATAGGGATATTAAGTGGGAACAAAAGGAAAAGTCTTTTGGTTGGTGCATTTGGGTTTAATTAGACTGCCATGGCTGCTTCTCCAAATCTGCATGAAACTTTTTCTGGGGGTTTCCAAAACCTCTTCAAGCTCTGTACACTAGAAATACAGCAGGGCATGGCTTTGTCATGTAGTTTGAGACTTTGTCTTTTATGATTTTGAATGAAACCAGGATGACCAGTGATGTATGAGCAAGGAAACTACTTTTTAAAGAAATTGCATCATTTGGTTGCACTTAGTCACAAAGGACCCGCAGTGGTTCTGAAATACATTAGTGTGAATATATTCCCACTGTGCACTGTCAAAATTTGCAGTCTAAATTGGATCTATAGTCTAAAGGTCTGGGCCATTTGGAATTCAGAAATTTAATTTCTTCCATGGTTTTGTCATGTTCAAATGAGGACCCACAGCCCTGTCAAGTCTGGGGTTACTCAGACACTGAAGTCATGGCAGTTTAACCTACCTTAAAATGTCGAGCTATATTCCTTATTTTAGAGGCCTTTGAGGGTAATGTCCCATTCAGTTGTGACTGTGATTAGTGCTCCTGGCTCTGATAATATTATGGCTTTTGTTATTTCACTCTGATTTTTACACTTGGTGTTTGTCTGAAAGCTGTGACGGGGCAGAGACTTCACTACAAAAAGGCTCCATTTCTAGTCTTATTGTGGAGGAGAATTGAGACGTGAGAGCTCAGTGTAACCTCCAGGAAAAACTGGAAAGCTTGAAATATAATGAAAAGCTTTAAAACTAACACATGCAACTTTGCAGAATTGCTTTTCCTCAGCAGCTCCTGTGAGTTGGGGGGGGGGGGGGAGGTGTTCAAAGGCTCAGGCACAGCAATAGTGTAAATTGCAAATTGAAGTGCCAAAACCAGTCTGGCCTGTGCAGGTCGCTGGAGTAGACACAGCTCTTGCCAGAAAGCATTTGTAATCTAAAACCCTGTGCTATTCCCATTGGAGGTAATGACAAAACTCCATGTGATTGCAAACGGAACAGGATTAGACCTTAACTAAATAAAAGGAGCTTTTTTGCTTTCTCTCCCCCCCCCCCCCTTTTCAATTTTTTTTTTCTTTTAGTCCTTACCTATGACAAATCCAAATAGCTTTTGTTCAGGAATCTTAACACCCAAATTTAGTCTGGAAAAAACTTCTTTCCTCACTTTAAAGCAGGTTTGGAAAGACAAGATTTGAAAGAGAATTCTCATCTGTTATTGAAGCATTTAATCATTCTTTAAAAGCCAGCACAGTTTTATTTTCTCTGGGGAGTGAGTAGCATTAGCTGAGGCATAAAGCAAACTACACCAAGTGTAGAAAAAACTCACCCTGATGTCCTGTTTGACAAACTGACCTGCAGGTCACAACCTGAGTTTATTGATCTGTGGGGCCTTGTCTGGGTGTTGGGCATGTGTTCTGGACTTTGGTTTCAGCTGCATTCCTGACTTCTCAAAGAGTAGGGGGTGTGGATTTCTACTAGGAGTAACCACTGGGAAGGAAGTAATGTTCATTAAGTGTGCAGGCAGTGCAGACTAAGCATGCTCAGTGAAAAAGCTTTTCTCCTTTGCCTGTCAAGCCCTAGGTTTGAACTCCTTCCAGAATGCCGGATTTACTTTTCATGGAGAAACAGTACCTGGCTGGGCTGCATTTTTCCTTCCCTCCTCAGAAGACTGGAAACAATATTCTTTTGATGCAGAGCGCGTTCCCAGGAACGTGCCTGCCTGCAAGTGGGAATCTTGCCCTGGACAAGGAGACAAACTTTGGTACCTGTGAAATGAAGACTCCCTAGGTCAGTAAGAGGCGCAGAGGAACTTTGCAAGCAGCTTTTGGCTTTTTAGCCACAGCTTTTGGTCCTGCTCTCCTCTATCCCTTCCCATGCTCAGCAAGGCTGAACTTTTCCCAAAGTTTAGCAGCTTTCTGTTCGTTCATTCTCTGGGCTAAGATAAACCTGGCTTAAGTGAAACCAGCCCGAGATTGCTGGGGGCTGAGCTTGGCTCTTAAAAACTTGAGTTGCTGGTAGCGTGGAGGTTTGTTTTCTTTACTTTTTCTTTTCTTTCTTCTTTTCAGTGATTCCTATAAATGCAATCCTGTGCTTCCAGTGTGTGTTTTAAAAGCCTGTTCCCCCTTCTCTCCCCGCCCTCTCCCTTAGAGCTGAAAATGAGACTTGTTCTTGAATAATAAACGGTATGTTATCAAGCAAATCTTGTGGCTTGTTCATGTGATCGTTTCCAGCCTCAGCATCGATGTTTTTTTGCCTTTTAATACCTTTCCAGTTCTTTCTGGAAAATGAATTGCAAAACTGTTAGCAGAGAGGTGAGAAAAAGCAATTTTACTTGATAACTAAATTTTACTTGATGGCTAAATTTTTAAGCTTTTAAATTTTTAAGTGCTCTCTATTTTTTGGTTTTAAAAGCATATTTAGAACTCTTATCCCTCAAGGATTTGAAATCTTCCCAACCTTAAAATGGGGAAGAAGAATCATTTTCTTTTTTTTTTTTTTGTGACTTTGTGCTGCCTAATGGAGATTTTCTGAACACAGGCCAAATGGTCGAGAAACAAAATGACCACTGAATAAGAAGTGAAATGGACTCAAATAATTAGAAACCGCCTGTAGTTAATGATTGTTTGAAGTAGGTCAGAAACATTTGGTAGCTTCTGGTGTTGTTTTGTCCTCTGATATACTTTGGAATGGTTATATTGTTTGTCAAAAGTTAGAATTAAACTTTGTGTATGAGAGGAGTAGATACAGGCTTTGATATTTGAATTATGTGAGTTTTAGAAACTTGAGATAATTGAAGAAATAACTTCAATACACACAAATGTAAAATGCTTGTGTATAAAAGTTCTATATTTATTATTTGCTTGTTGTAAACTGGAAGTTATCCCAAGCAAAGGATCTCAGTGGGGAAAAAGGGTAGCAGGTTAGTGATGATTCACACTCAGAGGGTTAGAAGTGCACAGCATCTTTGCAAACGACACTAGTTGTGCTGCTGCTCAGCCCTCTCACCTGGAAACTGCAGAAATCCCCCTCAGTATCACTTGTTTGCCAGGGGTGAGAGTAGAAGGGAATGGGTTTTGTTGCATCTCTGGGTGGATTCCCAGGGGCATTACCTGCCCTGTGTCCCTGGAGGCACAGGGAGCAGCCAGGCCAAGCAGGAGGAGTCTGCAGATACCCAAAGCTGGAGCTCTTTGCTCTTTCCCTACATTTATCCCCTGACATACAAGGAAGTTTTGGATGAAGGAATGGTGGGGAAATATCTTTGGGTTTTTCCTCCTCTCTGATTTAGGAACCTGGTGCAGATCGTGGTGCTGCACGTGGACACGGTGTGGCCAGGGTGGTCTCCCCCCTCTGTGCCTGCCATACCTCCATTTTCTTGGCTGGGAAATGGGCAGGGTCTTTTGTGAGGTATTTTGCATATTTATAGGAGAAAAAAAATGCCTTGTGCTTCCAGAGTAGTGATAAGCCCAGTCTGGAAAACTGCACAACCTCATTTGAGTTTCGAACATTACCTTTTGGAGGTTCCCCAGGTCCCCTCAGGGGATTTATCCTTGCTCCAGTGGCAGCTGAAAGGCAAAGTATTGTCCTTATCCAGGCACAATGTGGCTTCCCCCATTGTTCATTTTCAGGTATCCATATTGGATGAATCCAGCTTTGTATAAATCCACTTCACGTGCAAAATAATAACTAGGGGCAGGAAGTGTTTTGGGATTGTTTCATTTCCCCTCCTGGGGTTGAGATTTTGCAATTTAGAGGCTTGCAGAAGTTAGAAGTGGAAAACAGCTCTTTGTGGAGCCCAGACTTTAACCACCCTACCTGTGATGCACAGTAGTCATGTCCTTTAAATAAACACCAGCCAGATTTTGGCCAATAAACTGTTTAGCCTCATGCCCATCTTTATTTCCATCCTTTTGTATACATATATATAATCTCCATATCAATGTATATATAAAGAGCTGCCTTCCTTCACCTTCCTCACTATTCCCAAGGCAAGTCTGCTCCTGTTTGTTCCTTGGATTTAAATCCTTCTTTATTTTTAAAACAAGGAGGGGAATTCCACAGTTCCTGGAAAGGCCCAGGTCTTTCTAAGGTTTCATTTACCCCCAGAGTGGAGCAGCTGCAGATGTGTGTAGCCTCACCTTGTGCTGAATCCTGGGTTTTTTTTGAATGCTTTAAATGGGGAAAAACTTACAATGTGTGTCTCCCAAGTTCCAGGTAGGATTCTGCTCTTTGAAATGGAGCTGTGTGTTCTGAAACCAGCCATAATCAACAGGCAGAGGTGAAATTTGAATGGAGGAAGCAGGAGGTGAGGAATGGGCTGTATCTCATCACCTGGAGCCACCTTTGCTGTGAGGCCGTTTCTGTCTTGGCATGTGCAGAGCAGGAGCCCTTGGATTTTTGGAACAGTTTATCCAAGCAGCTTCCTTGTTTCAGTGCTTACACATCCTAGTAAGGCCTTTTTTTTTGAAGATAGTGATTGCTCAGAGCATTTTGAATATCAGGATGTCAAGACCCATCTGAAACACCCTAGCTAAGTCCCTTGGAAAAAGGAACCAGCTGGTACAGCCCCCACATGGGTGTATCTGTAATGGGTCATTCTTGACCTACAGATGCTAAATGTGATCCGTGCAGACAAAGTCCCCTTGTGATTGTTGGAATGTTCTCCAAAACTGGGCAGGACTGAGTATCACCAAGTGTAAAACAGGGGATGATTTATTTTGGAGAGCTGTGCTGGATGACATTGAATCCCTGTGGAGGAAGCACTAATGCCAGAATGCACAACAATATTTTTTCATGTCTGGTGTAGAAGTGCAAGGCAAAAACTGATAATGGTACCTCAGACAGTATTGTAGGGTGTCACAGGCAGCAATGTGCATTATCACCCTGGGCTTCTGTCCTTGAAGAACCAAGGAGCAGCAGGGCAAGTCACTGTAGGCTGTTCTGTCTAATGTTTGACCAAGATCATGTGCCTCAAAACACTCCTGGAACATCCTGAATGTGCCTCTGCCTGTTTTCCCTGTCCCCGAGACTAGCACATGGAAGCAGCTGCAGGGAATGAGCCACGTAGGAGCTGGAAGCCTGTGGTCTGCCCAAAAACATCTTTACAAGTTCATGGTAAAACACTTTCCCTCAAGGTGTTGACTTCACCCTAATTTTTCCTAAAAGGCAGAGAGTTGCTGCAGTTATTGCTGCATCATTTGAGACGTGGGACAGTGACTGTAAGCAGAAACCAATCCTTTAGTGCAGCACTGGTATTAATGGTGAATTAATTTATTTTACAGGTAGCAGAGGAAATGAAAGCAATTCTATTTACCATATTGCTCAGAGACTCCACAAATGTAAGTACAAATACAGTTATTTTGCCATAGGTGGAAGTGTGAGTCTAATGATCAAAGCACAGTACACATGTTAACGTCAGGTGGGTTTTAAAAACAAACGAACAAGGAGGTCAGGGGAAAGTTATTTATTTGACATTTTTTTTGCTGGCTTTGCAGAAAATCAGGGTTCATTTGGATTTAGATCCTGCTGCATTTGGCCCAAAGTTGTCTCTGGAGAAGTCTGGGTGGGACAGAAGAGGAGAAAAGCTTTTGGCCTGTCTCTTGAGAAACCTCCTGGGTAGCAATTTCAAAAATGCCTGCGGGACTGAGAAGTTTAATTTCTATTTTTAGAAGTATTGGGGGATCTTAAATCAGGCTTTAAAGCTTGTAGGAACACTGAGGTCTGTGAAGTGTCTGAACAGGTTGTGTGCCTCACTTGGAGAGTTATTACTTAACCCACCACAGGGACATTTAGCAAAAACCACTTGACTTCTGCATGAATCTTCGTATATCCATATTCTTGTAAATCTTATATCCCCTCGTTTCAGAGGAACTGGGATTCATAAATAATAATTTAAGATTTTTAAGGTTCTCAATTGATGTAAATGATTTTGCATATATTATCCATTGCATTTAAAATCACAAGTGAGAGTAATGAAAGCAACACATATATTAGTGTCTGTTGGTGCCTCCTGGACTTGTTTCTGAGTTCACTGAAGTTCAGGGGATTTTTCTGTTTGAGGCAGCCACTTGAGAGGTTGGAGAGGGCTGCAAAATATAAGCTGAAGCTTAGTGCAGATTCTGCTCTCTGTAAAAGCTGGTAGAGTTGCAACCTGGGCCGGAGTTCAGCATCTGGGTCTCCTTCCTGGGCAGAGATGCAAAGAAATAGAATTTTCTGCATCGATATGCAAATTCCCCATAGAAATGGGGCTTTTCTGTGTTGCCTCTTGGGGTTCAGGTGGTTGAAAAAATGAGCTTTGTGTTCCCAAGGCAGCAGGGACTGGGGTTTCTCCAAAGTGCCTTTGTCTAGGGATATGTAAAGACATCAATGCGTCATTCTTTCTGCTTCAGCTGTTAGAGACTCCCATCTTCTCTATTGATTTTACCCAGAATTCTTACTGCCCTTGAAGGTGTGACCTGTACCTCAGGCTAATTTATTTCTGTCATGGCTGCAGCATATTTTAGAGGGCAGCGGGGGTAGGAGAGGGAACAATGAATTCAACGTGGAATGTAAATCCCAAGTCTGTAGCCTTCAGACATTCCAGTACATACCCTGCTCCATTCTCCCATTTGGCATTCTGCACGGTCTTGGATTAAAAGAGGGAAAAAAAAAAAGGCAGGCATTTGTATAACTAATCAGGTGAGCCATTCTGGGTAATCCCTTTGGTCACGCATCCTGCCATGTACATTAAAATTTGCTGGGCTTCTAAACCGTTTACAATGACGTCCCAGTTTGTGAGCCTGAATGAAAAGTCTCACCTTGATGGCCTAAAAGTGTCTTGGATCTGAGCACTGAAAATTTGTGTTGTGGAGTATGGATGGACAAAGGCTCTGGTTTTGTGCTGGAAACTCATTTTGGGCCACAGTGATGGGGAGTGTGATGGGTTATTTTTCTTTTATTTTATCTTGTATCACGTATTCTTTCTTGTTCAATTTTTATGGACTTAAATATAAACTTAAATGATGTGTAAGCACAGAGATTTCAACTCTACTAATACTGAGCTTAAGCACCTGGCCCCTCTCATTATTCTATTGCACTCAGTGGAGTTTGCTCTCATGACCTGCCTGTGGAGCTGGAGCCTTTTCCTCCTGGCCTAGGATTTCTCTGGAGGAAAACATGTTGCTTGCCAGTTCCCTTCAGAAAGGCTGAGCATCCTGTGCTGCCCTGGGCTGTGGAGAACTCTGCTGAAAAACTTTGGGCTGGTACCAAGTCCTTGGGATGCATGGAGGCACTGGGATCGCTGGTACAGTGTTTTATGGACGCCTCCTCCCAACTAGCTTGGGGTTTTGATCAAATTGGAGGCACAAAGTGGTGAGCTCTGAATCACCAATGTGATGATGGTGATGTTGTGGAATGGTTTCCTGCAGTTCCTTGAGTTCTGCAGCAGAGCAGAAGCAGCTTTAAGGAGCTTTATCACAACATGAGTTCACAGAAAGCAAAGTTACTGCTTTCCTTGGGAATTCAGGGCTCACTCTTCAGGACTGCTGCCCCAGGAGTACCTGGCCTTGGGTCACTGCTGTGGGTCGGGGCAGTGAGGCCAGCTGGGCAGGTCAGGCTTCAGAGGGATGCAGAGAGCTCTGGAGCTGAAGTGTGTGAGATTTCCAGATGATTTGCTGGGAGCCCTCAACGGAGCCCAAGTGCCTTCCTGGGGCGCTGCTGTGCTTGGGTTTTAGTCCCCTCAGAGCCATCAGCACTGAAGACATGCCTGAACCCAGTGCACAGTTGCTTCATGTCCTGTTGCTGCTCTAGAAGTCTTGTGATTTTTCATCCTTTGCTGTCTGTCCCAGAAAGGTGTTTGTGTGCTCAGTTTAACCTCAGAGGCAGCCATGTGTCAGTGATGGGAGAAATGAGTCCCAGGGCTGATGGCAGGAACAGAGTTCTAGCACGTCAAAGAAACGCTGTAGATAAGATGTATAAGGTGTAGAGGGAGATTTTAGGAGTGAAAAGCATTCCAGTAATGCAACTGAGGGGTTACTATTTAATATCTCATAAACCAGAAACATCAGTCAAGTTTTCTAGCATGGAAACGAAGGAGAAATACGTAAAACTGGGTCTGAGAGAGATGGTTGCAAAATAATTTAATATATGAGATGGCCTCTCATCTGCTCCCCAGATGTACAATCCCATATGTCTGTTCTGTTAGGCTGATTATGGACTACGTGCATTTATAGCTCAGAGCCAAGGGAGGATTGATTTCTTTCTAGAGTGGTGTGGATGTCGCTGTGTTCAAGATAATTAGACATTAGAACTGAAATAGAACTGAAATGAAAGGGAGCATTATTGCACATCTAGATGTAAAGAACTATGGGCTTGCCTACAGTGGGATGGTCAGAAGTTAATTCATATTAAACTAATGATGAATAGATAAAATGCATTAAACTGCACTGAGCCCCTTTGTGGTCACTGTTGTTCCTGGTGGAAAGTGATTTTGTTCAAACTTGATTTGCTTCCAAACTAAATTTAGTGAAACCTAATTCAAGTCACTTTGATTGTGAAGTGAAACATCTAAACAGGGATTTAAAGAGTGTTTAAGTAATTTATCTCAAAAATTAATGTGGTTTGATTATTCTGAGTGCTCTGGTGTAGACATCATATGATTAGTCCAAAAGTCCACTTTTCATTTTATCATTCCCTCCTTGTAGCATTTGGATGTTTTGCCTTTAAGACCAAGCTCCAAGATAATGTGCTAATTTCAGCTTTCATAAAACAAAAAAGCATGATTTGTTGCCGAGAATATCTTGGAGAATATTAACTCCAAAGGTGTCAGTATCTGAATTCAAGTAGTTTTAGACTAATTTTCAAGGTGTGCTTGCTTTTGAAAGTTCAGGTTTGTTAATACTGCAGGAGATTCTCTGTCCTGGGTGGAGTGATGGATACTGAATTTTTGTCAGTGTCATAACTGGAAATGTAACAGTGAAGTCGAGCTCAGGGCTTAGCACTGAATTATTCCATACAGAGAGGGAAAACAACCTGGCTGAGGGATATGCAGAGTTAGGATGAAATTCAGCTGCATGTGGGACTTCTGGGATCACAGAATGGTTTGGGTTGGAAGGGACATTAAAGATCATCCACTTCCACCCCCTGCCATGGGCAGAGACGCCTTCCACTAGACCAGGCTTCTCCATCCAGCCTGGCCTTGGACACTTCCAGGGATGGTGCAACCTGCCCAAGTCCTGCTGAAACTCCCAAACGTGAGCACACACAGGAAATTCAGGTCAGTGCATTTGGAAACTCAGCCTAAATGTAAAAAACTGGGTCAGACTCTGTGGCTTAAAGTGTAAACAAATTCAGTTCCACTCTGAGTACGGGTTTTGGGCTGCAGAAGGTAGGTGAGCTGTAGCCATTAACACATAGCCTGAGCTTTAGAGGCAGCCTGGACACCTGGAACCCAAGCTCACAGGTGACAGCACAGACTGAAGGCACCCAGGACGTGGTGATGAGAGATCTTTGGCTGTAATTAAGCCAGAGAAATGTGTAAACCTGTGTGATTGATACCTAAAATTTTGCTATTACTCTATTTAGAAGTGGAGGTATTTGACAGACCTGTGCTGGGTGGAGGTATAATAATGTTATGTAGATTGGGACCAAGAGAAACAGAAGCCTGTTGGGTTTCATTTCCACTTGTGTTGCTGGATTCCTCTGTAAGCTTGAGGGGCAAGTAATTTAAGAGTTCTTTGTGTCTCAGTTTCTTCACCTGTCAGTCGGGGGAATTACTTCACAGGGGACTGAAAGTATCATTATAATGATACTTGCAATAAGCTTTCATATGCTGGGTAGAAGAGTGGGAGCATTAACATGTACAAGAGAAAAAGAAAAAAGTAGGTTAGCCTGTCTGAGCTTGTCATGCTTCTCCTGTGTCAGCAAACTCAGGGAGACAAGAGAAAGGAGAGGAGAGATCAAAAGAATATATTAAATTAAAAAGCAAACAGAGAAAGTTAAACTTAAAGCAGCAAGGAAGGAGTTGCATGGGGCCTGTGGAGGGCTTGGCTGCATTAACCTCCCTTTCCCATTGTGTGCCAAGATCTTTGTCAGCAACAACCTGCCACCAAAAATCACAAGGCAGACCCCGTGTACTCCCAGCCCTTGGCAGTCAGTGCTTTAGGGCTTTCCTAAAGCACAGGCTGCACCTGGAGCAGGAGCAGATAGTGCTGGACTTGGGCTAATGCAAGGCTAATGCTGGACTTTATCTACTCTCCCTTCTCACAGACTTGAGAGAGTTATTTTACCTTTCTGTGCTGGCAGGGTGCTTCTCTGAAGGCTACCACAGCTACACAGGGCAGCAGTGCTGGGAAACAGCCTTCAGAGCCTGGTTTTCTTGCCTCCCTTTTTGCTGGGGTGGGAGCAAGAAGTGTCTGGGTGGGATGGCTGTTCCCTCTGAGCTTTGTCAGCACGCCTGCCCCAGGCTGGGCTGGCTGCACAATGTCCCCTTCTTGGCTGCACAGCCCATGGGGGAAGGAGGCACCTCTGCCTAAGGCTTTAACACCAGGCTGGATGGGGCTGGGAGCAACCTGGTTTAGTGGAAGGTGTCCCTGCCCATGACAGGGGGTGGAAGGAGATGAGCTTTAAAGTCCCTTCCAACCCAAACTGTTCTGTGATTCTGTGACCACACATAGTTTTGAGCTGTGGTTATGTTCTGTTTAGTTTAATCTGTTCTGGCTGTTCATGAAATAGGCCAAGGAATCTTTATATGCACATCTATAATATGGTAAATTTTCCATATAAAGTAGGCTGAGAAGAACAAAAAGCACATGGGGGAAAATTCCTGACAGTCAATATCTGAAGGGTTAGTTATATTTTTACAGAATTATAGGTCAAACACTAGGCTGCCAAAAGCAATCATACCAGCTGTAATCTTCTTTAACTGTATCCAGTCAGAAAAGATGAAAAATTGTTTTTCTGCCTTTGAAGAATGGAAATATCTTTTCCCATATCCACTCTGACCTGTTTTACTGTAACAGATTCTGGATCCACTCAGCTAAATCATCATAAGCAGAATGTGATGGAAACAAATTGCACCATAAAGCTTATCCTAAAACTCTGCCTTTTGCACCTTCAGCAGCTGGGCAATTTTTGAAGAAAAAGTGCTCAATTTGCATCCTAAGCCTCCTCCATCTGCCTTATCTGTGGCAAAGCTGGGCTACTTGGAACCGTGGGCTGTGCAGTATAATCTTATTTTTACACATGGTCAGACTGTTTTACTGTGTGTCATCTGAAATGCAGCCTTCCTTTTTGGAAAGCCACAAGTAACCACGAGCTTCCTCCGAGGTGCCCAAGAACTGGGAGTTTTCAAACGGCCTGATGAGTAAATAAGAGGGGTAGAAGGTGGCAGAAACCTCCTGCCAAGTGAAGGGGGGATGGCATCTCTCAGGGCCTCTTCCCCAGCCAACTGAGTTGATAAAACACCTATCCTGGGATAACACAACCCAAACACAGGCAAACCCACCACTTGAGATGTGGAGGGCAGGACTTGAGGAGCAGAGGGTGGAAAGTGCTGTTGGCTTTGTGATCTGCAAAATCTTGCAGCGTAGGGCAGAGGAGGAGGGAAGCAGGAAATTCAGCTGCCCTACAGCAGTTCGTGTGTCCCTGGCACGGAAATGGGGTATGGAAGGCAGGCAGCTCTTTGCATTTATGTTTCAATGCAAATCAAGCCACTTGCTTGGGTAGTAGCTAAAACATCTTGGGTGTATTTTAACTGATTTGTGGTGTGGTGGTGTTGAGTATCTGATTGAAGTCTGTAGAGATGTAGTGGTGAGGTACGAGCATCTCCATCTTTCAGACTTCTCCACCTGCAAAAAGAGGTTATTTCACCCATGAAAACTTTTTGGAAGGTGTGGAAATTCAGTCATCAAAGTGCCTGAGGGTTTTGCACAGTATTTCTCTGTGTCAGACTCAACAGGAGAGATTATTTACAAGAGCACATAGTGACAGGACAAGGGGGAATAACTTCAGACTGAAAGAGGGAAAGTTTAGATTGGGTACGGTGAAGAAATTGCACAGGTTATCCAGAGAAGCTGTGGCTGCCCCATCCCTGGAAGTGTCCATTGGAGGGGACTCGGTGCAACTTGGTCTAGTGGAAGGGGGTTGGAAATAGGAGGTCTTTAAGGTCCCTTCCAAGCCAACCCATTCTCTGATTTTATAGCCTGGTGAAGTTGACCATCATCAGCACCAGCAGTGAAACAGAAGCTGCAGAGACTGAGATGTGTTAATGTATTTCACCAAGGGCTGTTAGCAACATTTAAAGCCAGCTTTAATGGGAAAGAAAGTGATGTGCCACTGTAGTGCTTCTCATGCACAAAGAGGCATATGAAAACTTATTTCTGTCCAAGTAGCTTAATACTTTCTGATAGAAAACTGACTTGCACAGTTTTAATTGTTGTCTTCATGGAGACATTTAAGGTAAATTGTAAGATTCTGGTGTGTTTGCAGAGTAATCCAGAACTAACTTAGAGTTCCTCAGCAAAGTAAGCAAAATTCAGGTGAGGTTTCTAAGTCCTACTTTGAAGTGTTAGCAACTATGAGACATATCAGAGAAGATTATTTAGCTTTTAATTCACAACTGCAGATGGCAAGTGAGTAGTATCTAGTGTAGAAAAGAAAATTGGTGTTATCGAGGCACCTTCCCAGCCTCTTTATTTATTTTATTCCATTCATTATAGTCTGCCATAGTCTGATTGATTGTTAGTGATGCCATAAAATAGAGGCCATCTCTGGTATTTAAAGACTTCTGCTTGCTTTCATGGTTCTCTGATTGTGCTGTGTATCTTCTTACCCTCTGTGCCATCTTTTGAGGACGTCAGACCATCAGCAGTTGAACAGCCTGGTTCTTGTTCCTCTTAAAAGACTTCCCCCCCCGCTTTTCTGGGCTTTTGTGCAAGCCAAAGAGCAGCCACTTTCCATTTTCCTAGTGGTACCTAAGCAGTAAGGAAGGCTGGCCACTGGCCAATTCATTTAAACCTCTAGAATAATAGTTTGCTCTCTAATGAATAGTCTGGCTCTAAATCTCTCCATTTAATTGTGGTGGCACTCCTGAAGTTGACAGGTACTTATGAGACACTGAGAAAAGGTCATTTGTTGGGTGTTAGCTTCATTGATTTGTCCAGAGAACCTTCTAGTCACTCCCCTCAGCATTTCGAAGACAATAAAAAGAGACAAAAACCAGGCAGAAAATTCATTAACTTTCTCACATTTGCTTCACATTTGAGTCACAAATAACCCATTTTAAGTAAGCAGTTTCCTATTTTCTGGCAAAGAGCACAGAAATCATCTTCACAGTTGGCATCATCTTGTGATCAGGGAAACTGAGGCACAGAGCAGAGTGAGGGGATGCCCTGTGGAAAACATCAAGGTAGAGGTGCTGATCTTGGACTGGCACCTGGGTGCTCCCTGGGACTGGCTTGCTGAGAGCTGGAGGAACACTGCTGTTACTGGATTTATTGCTTACTTCATCCTCCTTCCCCTGGACCCATAAATCAAATGCTACCATTTTCTTCCTGAAGGTGGAACTTAATGAACCTAAAAGCAGTCTGAGGAAGTAGCACAAAAACTGGCTGTGCTAAAGCCCTGTTCCATCTACAAAGGAAAACCAAAAGCATTGGCAAAGTTAATTTTGCTGTAACTTGATTTTACACAGGAGTTGCTAATCATATATTTCAAGAACTGGCTTCTTGAAGAGAATAATTCTTGAGGAGCACAAATTCTACTGTGACTTGACCATCTCTTAAACCATGCTGATTGGGAATGGTTCCTCTCTGGGTTAATGGCTGGACTCGATGATCTTGGATGTCTTTTCCAGCCTTAATGATTCAACTATTTTACCTGCTTGCAGTGTACAAGAATGTGCTTAAATCCCACCCTTTTGGCCCCAATTCTGAATGTTTCTATGTAAATGTAGGTGTTTGGAGGAGATAAACATCACCAATGCTTGTGCAGGAGCTCTCAGCATGGTGCAAGGGAAGAGCAGAAATCTGCTTGTGGATGTGGAGCTCCAGCTACTGCTCTCAAGTCATTGGAATTGCTCTTGGAAAGCTGACTGTGTGTGAGAAGAGGGTGGAAAACTGTCAGAAATTAGGCCCTTCAGCATTACCAGTGGGAGGCTGAGTGAAAGATCCTTTATGAAGACAGGTCACCACAGCAGAGTCAGAGAGATCTGGGGATCAGCCTTGGCACGGGTGGTACAGGAGACATGGAAATTGGGCTAGGAGAAGAGGAAAAAGGGTTTTGGCACTGTAGGATGAAAGCTAAAGCTAAAGTGAGAGGGAATAGGAAGGTACCAGGAAAAGGGGGGGTTGGACCTGCAGGTGAGGCTGGGAAATCTGAACCTGAAGGGTAATGCAGGTGAAAGTCAGTGGGGCAAGGAGTGCCATGGCCAGAGCAGACCACGGCATGGACAGGAACATTTCCAGCTGTAGAGAAGGGCAGAGTGTGGCCGAGGTGAAGAGTTCTCAGCCCAGGGAAGTTAAGTGTCTGAATTCCTGGCCCCTGGCCTGAGGACATTGTTAAGAGAGGAATTAAGTCAAGCATGGACCCCCACTATGACTTGACTGAATGATATTTAGTATTTAAGCCTTTAAAAGTGGAGAGAACTGTGTGGGAGCACCTCTTAAAGAGGAAGGAGCACAGTCCCTGGTGATGGCCTGTGTGCATTCTCCATGATTTCTGCTCAAAGTGATCCCAGCAAATGAGCTTAGTCTGAAAAGAGCCTTTGGAGAATTGATGCTTTTCAGTTGAGTCCCAAGTCCTAATTACTCCTTCTCTGCAGGCTTTATTTTTTGCTTTGGTTTGGTTGCAGCCAGGCATGGCAGAGTGTTTAGCTCTCAGGTGAGGCAGCATGAAGCTGGTCAAAAGCAAAATAATACCTGTTTTGGTTTTTCCTGTAGCAGTTTTACTTTCCAGAGGACAAAACATTCTGTGTTACCCCTGTTTGATTGAGGGGAGTGGAGGATTGGGGAAAGTAAGTCACTGGTATCCCAGTACAAAGATGGTGTAGACAAAAATGAAACCAAAGTCTCCTCTTGATGGAGAGATATGGGTCAGCCTGGAGCGTTTTCTCCAGGGCACAGGATGGAAAATCTGTGTTAGAAATTGGCTATTTTGTAGATCAGACCGTGCCAGGAAATGAAGGTTATTTGGTAAGGAAACAGTGTTAGTCCAAAGATGACTGAAGGCCCTGGAATTCTTTCCATGGGAGCAAATCTTTGTGCAACAGGCAAGATAACACCTGACAACCTGTTTCCCATGTCAGTCCTCAGGCTCTGCAATAAATACTGCCCTTCTCTGAGAGCATGGTCACTTGTTAGATTTCCACATGGAACATGGTCCATATTGGTGATGAAGAGTGGTAAGACTCCAGTTTTATAACTCTGTGATCTACATATACCCCTGAATTTTTTCAGATGGCCAGTTGAATTCTGTTTGGAGCAGGAAGGAAGGAAAAAATGGAAGCGAGGGTGAATTGCACCAAGAAAAGTGAAAGAAAGAGGGGAGCAGAAGGTATTTACTTCTCACCTGCTCCAATTGCCCTGCAGCAGAAAGCAGGGAGGAGGAGGAGTGGTGCTGGGAACAAAAGGCTTTTCTGCCTCAAAGTGCCATGCAACAAGGTGGGAGCTCTGTGTTTCTCAGGAGTTTGGTTTCACCAGACAGACACATCCTAGGGAAGGGCTGGGAAAAGCTGGCCTACAGGTCTGTGGGCCCTTTTGCTCCCTAATGACATTCAGGCTCTGTCCCATGGCTGGTCAGCATTTTGCTGGCAGGGCTAATGTTACAGTTGTACCAGAACTCATTCCATATTGGCGTTTGATCCTGGGAGAACGGGAAAAATCTGGTCAATACGGTTCTCATTAGCCAAAAAAGCTGGAACATGCTGGAGTCATTAGTAGTTTGTTGATTGAGTTAACCGTGCAAGGCAGGCTGCAATTGATCATCTGCATTCTCATTAAATATTCCACAGTCTAGGGGAGTTTGTTATGGAACTGCTTGGAAGACATGAGGAGTCTTCATTTCAGCCAAGAGAACCAGTTTCCAAATATCTTTGGGCTTAAAGCTCGAAGTGAATAATTAATATCAGAGATGGGACTGAGTTGTAACGTTAAAAGAATCTTTCACTAAAGTGTTGCTACTCAGGGTAGTGTTTCAGCCTGACACAGGGGCTGAAACTTGAATCCAAATCTAAACTTTCTTAGTGCTGCAAGAGGCAAGGGAAGTGGTGAGGGCCTGTGGCTGGAGGATTTCCATTTGGAACTGTCTAGTAGGTATTGGAAGGAAGGAAGGAAGCATTGCTGTGCTTCATTTAAAGATAATGAGATAGAGTAAACCCGAAGCAAAAGGCAAATTCACTTCATCTTTGCCTCGCTCATGAATGAGCCAATAAGTGAAAAAGATCTTTGTAAAGAGAGGTGATATAATTTCACTTTCAATAAATGGGTGAACAGGAGTTGCTGAGGAGTGTTACCTTGAAAATATATCATGATCACTTTAAACCTTGTCTATGTCTTTCAGCTTTTGAAATGCTGAAGATCACATCTTGAGGGAATTTGTTAGAGCCTTTGAAGTATTTTTATGTTAGGCCCCTATGGCAGAAGATTGTACAGATCAAGAAAATACCGGGTAGATTTATTCACAGAAAATGCATTTAAATTCCCCAGCTATACGGGTGCACATTCTTCATTTATAGCCTGGTGTCTGGTCTCTGAAATCCTCCCAAGAATTGAGGTCATAGAATTTGAAAATGAGCTTCTGTACACCATACTTCTGGCCTTTGGGATGTAATGGAGTCTGCGCTGTGTGGTAAATTGGACGGAATTCAGAGAAGAGCAACAGAAACAATTAAGGGAGGAGAGGAACTGACTTACATGGAAAGATTAAAGCGTTACAAATTTGTGGCTTGGTGGAACAGAGGCTACTGCAAGTCATTGGAAGCTTCTGGAGACAGGAATGCAGCTTCAAAATCCCTGGTCTTGTCTAAACCTGTTTTTGTTTGTGTGTTTGTTTTAAAGCAAAATCTTTTCAGAGCAATATTCTCATCTGGTGTAACTTAGCACAGTCCCAGTGAAAACAATGGAGCGAAGGGATCTGTGCCAAATTATACTGTCTAAAATGTGGCCCCAGTGCTCTTTTAAAACTGGCACAGCAGGAGTGGAAGTGGTAGTTTGGGGAGGCAACTGGGGTTTTAACTCCTGCAAGGTAATTCCTGGCATATCCAGAGTACAAGGGGTTTTAATGCAGGTGATATTTGGACTTCTTCCTTCTGTAGCACCAACTCCTGCAGGTAATTCCCAGTATATTTGCAACACAGAGTGGTTAAATGCAGAAGGTACTTGGACATCTTCCTTCTGTAGCACCTCTGCCTCACTGATGTCCTTTCTGGGGTAGAAGCCTGGGAAGCAGAGCCAGACAGCTTAAGATTTTGTTTAATATTTCAGCAGAATATTGGCAAAAGGATGGACTGAAAGGACATTTCTGTTACCTTGTCCATTGTGTGCTGTTTCAGAAATACAGACAGTTTTTAAGCCAGTAGAAGAAAGTCTAATATAGTCCCCAAAAATGTGGGCTGTTGCCATGAGGAGTACTGAGGAGCTGCAGGTGTAACCCACTCCTGAGTGTACATGGCACTTGCACAGAGGAGCAGTCGATAAATACCCCAACTACTGAGTGTAGCTGGTTGGAGTAGGTGTAGCAGATCATGTTTTCAGCCTTACAAACCCTTAGTTCTGTCCTTGCTGACTTGATCAGGGTGGTGGCAGCTCTGCAGACACAAGGAACTAATTGTTCCCAGTGGTCCACGGGGATTGAATTACAGTCAGGCTGAGCAATTAAAAATGTGGGCTGACTTGGAGGAAAATGAAGTGTGAAGCCCATTGTACTGTGAAACAGTCTCAGAAGGGAAGGGATGGAGGCCCTGTTGCTTGGGATGTGGTACTTTTCAGAAGGACAGAGTGTTAATTGAAGCATCATGGCCAAATTTTAACAGGGACCTTAATTTCTGGCTCCCTTGTCTGTTCCTTTTTCCAGCTGGGGAGGGAGTGATTCTGTGCCAGGGATGAGGGCTGGTGTCTCTTGGTTGCACGTGGAGAGAAGCTGCCACCTTTCACATAAGGGATTGCTTTTATGGGATGGGTGAAGCTGCCAGGGGGTAGAGGAAGGAGATGGGAATGGGGCAGCTACTGCATGGAAGTTACTACAGATACGTTTCCTTTGGAATTCATATGTGATCTTCATGGACCAATGAAAGTGGCCAAACCTCTAAAACATCATTAGGACTAATTTTCAGTCTTGTCAGTTGCACTAAAAAGGCAAAAGTCTTAAAAGGTCCTGTGGAGACTGTTCTGCCCAGTTACCTTCATCCTGATTCCTCTGGGTCAGAAGTGGGGCACAGTGACCTGCCAGATACATCACCCCAGTGCTACCCAGTTCATGAAGAGAAAGGAGAAAACACCCCTCTCCTGAAATGAGTGTCTGGAAAACAGGGATTTTTGAGTGTGTGAGTGAGACAGTAAGACAGGAATACCGAGTGTGGACTGAAGATGCCAGGGGAATTGTTTCCATAGAAACCCAGCCATGGAGGCTCACATGGCTCCCCATCTCAGACTTACACATTCATATGACTATTTTAATGGTCAACATAATGGATTGAAAAGAGGTTGGTGATTAGTAAAATTTGATCTGAGTTTGTTGCAGTCGTGGGGAGCCTTGTGCTGGAATCCTGTCTGAGGGCAACTCAGAAGGGCTCAGATGCTGGGGGTGTGTAACTCTGATGTGCTGCAGTAAATCAGGATTAACTCCTGAGTCCTCACTGGCATCCTACTGGTGTCAAACAAAGGGAATCAGACCTAGTTTCTTTTAATCAACTTGAAGAAAAAAAGGTCTGCATTTGTTTCTTGATGGATTGTTCTTCCACCTTTGTTGCCCAGTCCTGTTGCAGGGCTGCAGACCTGATCCTTTGCGTGTAAATCAGTAGTGTTCAGAAATGCCCCAGGAAACACTGTTCTGAAATGTTCTCGACAGAAACACGGGCCTTTCTGAGCCAGTGTTTATGAGGAGCCCTGGAATGTGTTGTCTTCATTTGTTCATGGAAATGTCTCTTGGTGGAAAACCCAAGGTGTTTGTTCCTCCAGCCCCTTCAAAGAAAGCAACACCTCAAAGTGGTGTGGTTTTGTTGTGTTGGTTGGGTCTTGAGTGTGGTGGGGATGATGGGCTTAAATGGCCAAGTCTTAACAGTAACAAAGGGCGTGTAACTTTTGTTATTATGAAATGAGGCTGTTCTAGGCTTTTATGGGTGGCATTTCTAAGGTCCGGGCATGATCTGTTGTGTGGTGTTCTAGTGATCCCAGCTGAGGTTCTTGCTGGAATGCTGTTGGCCAGTCCTGCACAGGCACAATAGGTTGCTGTGATGCTTCAGCAGCAGCTGCTAAGATGGTGTTTGTGATCCCTTGGGAGTCAGGAAGGATGAGACACATCCTGTGGGGTTACTAATGATCTGAGATTTCGTGCCTGGCACCCAAATGCATCCCAGTAGTTCCCATAAACTCCCAAATGCAACACCCATATAGGAGTCAAATTTTGTGGGGGAGAAGAGGCTAAATTAGGTCAAAGCAACCCAAAAGTACTGTGGGGGTTTCAAGCTGTGGTGTAGCTGCGTGGCTTGGGCTCCTCTGGCCCTCTCTTGATCCTGTAGTTTAATTTGGGCTGAGCTGGCTTGGTCTATCTGATTTTTGAAGCAGCCAAAGCTTCACAACCCACTAACTTCATCTTTAATAGTCGTTTGTACTCCCTTTAGAAGAGACTCTGTGTGGAGGGGGAGAGAAGAGCAGGAAATGGAGACAGGACCATTTTCTCCATGGTCTGCACTAACATGTTTTGTGAGCGACTGTCCTGTTACCCAAGTAATGGCTCCACAGCCAGAAATTCATGTGAAGTTATTTTTCTGGGTGCATCTGGGGGAAAGGGAAGACAAAGGCTAAAATTTGGGGGTGGGGGGAGGAATGGCTCCCGTCTCTCCTCCTGGTTCCCCCAGCCTCTCAGAGTTGCCAAAAAGTTGCTGAAGGCCCTGAGAGCCTTCAGACTAACCCAGTTCCAGGCTGATCTGTTATAATGTGGCTCCAAAAGGAAAACATCTGAGGTTTGGGAAGGGTCAGCCAGCAAATACCTGCTCTGGCCTGAACACTGTTGTGAGTAGAAGGTTGTTGGTTTGCTGATGGTTTTGCCCCCCATCAATTAGTGAGAAGTGTAGCTTGGACCAACTTTGTCAAGCTTTTAATGTTGGGAGACTTTTTGCTGAACTGGCTCTGCATATGAAATGTAATTGGTTGCCAGCTCACACTTCCCTGACCCATTTCCAAAGCTATTTCATTTGATTGTGTTGGGTGATGTTTCTGAAATTATTTCTTGACTTTTATCTGAAATCCATTGATAATGGTTATTTAAGCTCCTTTTCTGCTATCTGGTTGTTTTAATTTCAGGGAGTACATCAAGGAGTTTAAGTGTGTATTAGTTATCATATTGATGGATCAGCCAAGCAAGGAATATTTGGAAGTTCACATATTCCTTTTCTTTGAGCTGTGATAGCTGAAAGATAAGCCCCTCGCATGCCATTAGCAGTTGGAACATCCATAAACATTTCTTGGTGTGTTTTGACTTTATTCTGGAATAGTTAGACTATTTACATGTAGGTCTGTCCCACAGTACCTCTCTAGATTCCTGGTAACTGCACTAGGTGTTAGAGCTGCTCCTTAGGCAGAGAATTAATCTGGATTATTCTTACAAAACACATCTCAAGTGAAACTTTTGCCTATATTTTTCCCAGAAGATTCTTCTCTTTCAGTCCAGAATCTTATCAGCAATTCTTATGCTAACAGGGGTCAGGAGATGAGATGTTTCTCACGTTACACTTGAAGCTTCTCATGAATAATGGCCTGTATCACCTCTATTGTCTGTCCAAAACATAAGCAACCAGACATAAGGCCAGAGGAGAAATTTAAAGAGTGCTGAATAAGCCAGCAGGACGGACCAAGAACTAAGATAGAGAGTGAAACAAATACAAGGTGGAGCAGATGGTTATTTGGGGAAATATCTGAGCAGATTAACTACTAGGCAGCTAGAGAATGAGTCAGTCTAGTTAAAAAGTAGCCTGAAATCTTCAGAGCAAGATGAACAGAAGCACAGATGAACATCACTGTAGCCAAAATAAATTAGAGGTCATTATTTCCTAGTGAATTTTCTTGAGTGTTAAGTAGAGCACATCAGGCTTTTCACAGAAATCTGAGGGGGGTTGCCATATTTAAGACCATCACTTGCTCCTGTGCAAGGACAATCTGTCCATTTGCAAGCAATTTTTCCCCATCAGTATTGTCCTTCTCTTCTTTCTGTAATTAATTTCTTTGCCTTTTTTGTTCTCATATATATGAGTGTATTGTGTATGAGGGGAGAAAAAAAAAAAAGGATGATAATCCCAAAATATGCTGGAAATTGCCATCGTGGAAATTTTAGTTCCCCCCTAGCCCTTCAATCTTTTTCCTCAGTGAGACTGCAGCTGCCATCTGATTTGTATTTATATATGCTCTTTATAGATATTAATGCAATAACAGATTAAACCTAAAGTAACTGTTACTACACAGAGACATCTCAGGGGTCTGATCTTGCAAACACTAATGCCTCTGAATAACTTTAATCTTGTGCATTGTATATTTGAATTTAATGGGGACTCTTGCATGCCAAAGTTTCTCACATTTGCGAATGTTTGCTGCAACTTCAGACTTTCCCCATATGTTGATGTCAATTTGTTTTTGCAACCTCAATACGGTTTACAAACCTAAGTCTCTGATCACGGTTTGTGTATGTTTTTTTCCCCAGTTCTTCAGGCTTCATTGGACCAGATTTTCAACTGTAAAAATGGACTAAAACCTCACTGCTGACCCCACCTACTTATAATAGGCTAAACTTGCCTTACAAGGGGTGTTTTTTTAGGTCTGAGCAAGCTCATAGGTAACAGGAGTTACAGGGTGGTAACACTGTTTTGACAGTATCAGCTTCTCTTTCTGAAGGTGAATTCCTAAAAGAAAGTGGACTGTAGGACTTGGAAGAATCACCCACTAGCCCTGTAGTGCTCGGATAAAGCAGGACACTGACAGGGAGGTGTATCAGACTCGCCCAGTGCAGGTGGTCTCTGTGCAAGGTAAGCTCAGAGTACAGACTCGCTGGTTTTGTTCTGTAGGATCAGCTGTCTGTGTTTTCTAGATGTCAAAAGCTGTTTAGAGTATATTAATTTTATCAGATTTCTACAAAATATAAAGCTTTGATAAAACCAGACCAAATAAGGTTGGTCTTGGAATACTTTGGGGGGAACCAAAAATCTTCTTCTTCCTGAACTCTCATGCACATCCTCCAGTGAGCCAAAGCAACAAATAATCCTCGTCTTCTGCCTCTGAATCACACTCAGTGCACGCTCAGCCCGTGGTATATCCCTGCAGGAGGCTGAGTCCAGTCACCAGTGGTTAGTTTGGAGCTCAGTAATAATGGCAATTCTGCAGGCTAATGTGAGGGTAATAAACTCTTCTACAAGGCAACTACTGTGACCAACAGGAAAGTTTTCGTTCTTCAGGTTCAACAGTTTATGTGTGACTAATGTAGCCTTGGAGAAGAGGTGACTTCCCTTTAGAACACAGAGCAGCTGACTTAAAGATGTCTGTGTTTGCAGTTAGGGCAATCACCTTGGCAAAAATCTGATAAGCATCTGAGAGGACCTCAGATTATCCCATTTCTAAGCTTTGGAATGAATAAGACTTATTTCTTAGCCCACAGAAATGTAAACAGATTTTTTTTTTGTTTTTATTCCTGTACCTTGGCACTATTTAAAACTAAGCTCCTTTTTGTAAGAGCTATCTCCATATCTGTCAAGAGTAAATATATATATATGTGTATCTAGAAGTGTAGTAGAGGTTTAAGAACAGCAAGAAGGTGAGAACCAAGGTAAAAACCACAAGAAAATCATTAGGCACTTGAACTAATTTGTAACATTGTCCATAACCTTTTTGTCACAAGTTCCAGTTCCTGAGATATTAAAGGAATGCACAAGACTTACCAGTCTGAACATCCAAAAGTCGGGAGGGACAGTTAAAATACTGGCTAGGTCTTTCCAAATGTGCAGTTTTTCAAATTTCATAGGATACTCAAGAGTTCTATCAGTTTTAGGCTGCTACATCCATGGTCAGTCAGGATCTCTAACCAGGGGAGAGAAATGGGCATGTCCAGAGAATGAATGAGACTGTTTTAGATCCTGTGGTTGGAAGAGGTGTGTGTCCTGTTGGAAGTGTTACTCTTTCCATTCACTGTGGGGAGAGACTGTGAATAGTTGTGATAACTCATTTTTTACAGTAGAAATTGAGTATAGTGTCAGCCTTAAACACAGAGTGCCTGTATTGTAAAAGCTTAGTTGTTGGAAGATGCAGATGAAGGCCCAGTGAGGGCTTTTTGTTGGTTGGTTTTAAGTAAAGTCCATCCATTGGCTATTTCTGAAAATATTTACAGCATCTGTAGGCATTTATGCAACTCTTGAAAGAAAAACAAAGCAAACAAGTTATTTAAAAAAGAAACAGCTCGGCACTACTGAAATATCTTTGTGAATGTAATGACTAAGAGAAAACAGCCCTGATGAGGGAATAGCAGCTCATTGCTGCTGGCTGGGTGACACAGATGGGCTCTGGGTGACACAGATGGGTGTGTGGGGTGGTGATTCTTCCATTCCTCTATAGAGCAACCTCCAAATTTCAGTGCCTGGTGAAGCCTACTCTGGTTTAGTCTTCCAAGGTTATACCTCCAGGAGGTGCAGTGGAGAAATAAATCCACTGCAGAGCTGTTCCTACCAAGCCCTATGGGTTTGAGATGAAGAGAGGCCAATTAATGAACTCCTTTCTGTGCCTCCTCCCTCCCTCTGTGTGTGTTCTTATCCTGTTTCAGATGGGCCTGAGGATTTGGAGCTTGTCCTCAGAACACCACATACACTGGAAGCTGCATTTTTGTATAAATTGGGAGCAGAACTGGCCACCAGAGATCAAAAATCTGGCAGGCAGAGCTGATTAGACATGCTCAGAAGAGCCTGCAATTTCACTGCCGTGCACCCTTCAGGCTTGCAGAGAAAAACAAAGCTGAGTGCTGCCAATATTTGTATATGTGAGTCTATTGTTTTATCAGGAGGTGAGATCAGCCAGTGGAGAGAGCCCCAAACAAAACTGAAGTGCTCTTTTAGTTCCATCGCTTCGGGAGCAATGGGAAGCTGGGATCATTCCCCACCTCACCCTGGGCTTTATGACTTCGAAGCCAGTGCTTCTCAACCCTTTGTCATTCCTTTCTAAAGGACCCTGTGTCCCTCTGTCTCATTTAGGTGCCCAGGAAATACTGAGTTTTCCCAATTTTCTCTGGCTATTTTGGAAATCCCTACCCTTATGTGAGAACTTAAACTACATCCAGCCTCTCCCAGCCTTGTAATCCCATATTTTAGCACCACCATGTTGAAGGTCCCTTCCAACCCATCCTTTGGTTCTGTGATCTCACCTTCAGACTGTCCTTTAATTTTCTGATCTACCTTTTAATAATATTGTGGTGTCAGATAAATATTTGTAAAAGGCAGGTACTGAAAAACACCTGCTTTTCTTTTGATGGACAACAATGATTGCAGCACTCTGGATTTGGAGCAAGTTGGGGTACAGTTCCTAGATGAGGAGACACGAGGGAGGTGGTGGCTGAGTAGCAGCATCCTTGTTGAATTGATTATTTTAACACTGAACTGTAATTGTAATATTAATCATGTGCTGCAGCACCAGGAGCTTTGGGAAGGTGCCTTTTTAGTTACAGTAAAAAGAAGGAAAATGAATAATGACTATTTAAATGTTGGCATTGAACCCAGGACCTTGGTAGCTGAATTCCCAGAAGTGTGGGACATGGCCTGAGGGGCTGGCTGGACCTTGGAGGTCACTAAGGTATGTGTGTGCTGCTTGTGCTCCAAAACGTGCTCTTCCCCAAGCGTGGTGGGATCCTGATGTGCCTACAGTTGTGTCTCTCTGTACAAGATGCAGTGATGGGCAATAAAAATATTTTGCATTCAGCTTCCTATTCAAAGTTCCTTTAAGTTTTACCATCTCTCATCCTAGATTTCTTTTCTCCTATTTCTTTAGCCTGCATTAAGCTCACATATTTTTTTTGTAAATGAATTGTCTTGGGCTCAACATGATTTATTTATTTATTGTTCTTTGGGCATCTCTGACTGTGCTTTAGTTGCAATTATTTTGCAAGTCAGCTCATGGGCATCGTCCCGTTTCGCTGTTGCCCTGGTGTTTGCAGTTCCCATCCTGGGTGCTTGAGCTGGCTGCCTGTGCCTGGCTCCACGTGTGGCATGAGCTGCAGCATTAGCAAGGTTTGATTTTTTTTTTTCTTTTTAGGGTGCTGCTGAAATTTGAAATTGCTGAAATTTGGTCATAAAAGATATTAAGAGGCAAAGCCAGAAACGATCTCTTAAGAACACTCTTTGATATTTGGTGAAGTGAACCTTAAAAAACCTCCCTTGTTTCCTGTTGTTCCATTCCTTGTTTGCTCTCATAAAGGTTTTTTTTTTTCCCCTTTCCAAAGACTTCCAAAATACACAACCTCCCTGGAAGTCTATTGCTCCCCAAAGGTCTTTCTGTGGGTTTTGACCTGGGAGCATCTCCTGTCTCAGCTGCAGCTCCTTCCCTTTGAGGCAAAGCCAGAACTGCTGAAACACGTCAGTGCTGGAGAATGAAGGCTTCGTCTGACCCCGAGGAAGGGTTGGGGTGAGTGGGGGAACTTCACCTCCAGCTTCCTGTCCAAGGCAGCACAGCGGGACCTTTGGGAGGCACGATGTGCCCCTCATTGCTGGTGACCCATTCTTGTCTCATGCAAGTCCTCCACATCACTCTTTCCTTCTATCTGCTTGTCAGGTGCTAAAGCCTCTTGGTTTGAGCTCAGCATTCAAAGAGAAGGTATTTTTTTAAGGCACAAAATGTACCTTTTAAAAGAAAGGCAATTCAAAATGAAATCCTTTTAGCAGTGGCCATGTTCTGGTTAACTGCAGCTTTCCCTTTCCTGTAGTGTTCAGCTTCTCCAAACAATCCCCCCAGCGCCTGCAGTCAGGGAATTGAAATGTGCTTGGCAGCTCCATCCTGCAAAGCCTTGATAATTTTTTGTCATCGATCCAAAATCTTATGCCAGTGCACTGATGTGAGGTCACTCTAATTTCATCACATGGCTGCTGGTAGAGGGGTTTTTTCCTGTGTGTCCTGACTGCCCTCACCCCATGGCCAGCTCTCTGCCCCCTCCTCGTTTTGTTGGAGGTTAATCACTGCGTGAGGTAACTCCATCCTTGGCATGTGTTGTGAGCTGGAAATCTGGTGGCTAATTACTGCCTTCAAAGCAGAGCAGGAGGCTGCAGAGTCCTGCCCTGGGAGGGACTGGGCTCACCGGGGCTCACATTGCAGAGAGGACATCCCTGCCTCACAGGTGGCTGCTGGGGGCTCACCAGGCTGAGCCTGGAAGAAAAGTAGGCTCCTCTTTCTAATCTGGAGTATCTACCTAGAAAACACTCCGTGCTTAAGGGCAGAAAATACCTGTGTGGAAGGGAGACTGTCCTGCTTTGAAACAACAAAAAAAATCCTATGTGATTTCTGCTCTGAGCACTCAGGGCTCGGGGTGACACCAAGACTTGCACAGATTGGCTTAAACATCCCCAAAAATCTCGGTGGGAGGATGAAATTTTCTTTTCTTTTCCCTTTCTGGTCACGTTTTACCACTGGAGTTACTCAGCGAATTAATAGGTATAGAAATGCAAAGCTCTTTTCTTATTACACGCCATCGATCTGATTGCAGTGTCATTAATTGAAAGACTCGGGAAATGTGATGGATGGTTCAGTTCAGGATTCCACATTCGTTTTGGCATAGCCCTGCAGGAGAAAAGCTGCATGAAGCTGATTGAAGGGCTCTTTTTGTCTGACATGAATTATTCTTTCATTGTCAAACCTTGTAACAGCATTCAGACATAGGGAGATTTACAATGTGAAGTCCTAAATGGGGTCTGTTCTTAAAATAAAATTAGAAAAAAAAAAGAGAGAGCTTTATCTTGCAAGGTTGAAAATAGCTACATTTGAAAAAAGAAAAAAAAGGAAAAACCCACAACAAAAATCCCACAACTATTCCTACAAATTACGTATCTTCTGCAAAACCCAAAGGGTTGATGTTTCTCCCTTAATTTTAAATTATTCCAATGGTAAGGCCTTAAATGAATGAAACAGTTGCTTTAATCATATAATGGTTGTCAACATTTTTATTACGTTCAAATATATTTGTTTGTCTGAGAGGGTTGGTTTGTTCTCCCCGCTGCTGTCATTTACCTAACAGAACGATTAGCTGTGAATCCTGCTTGTCCTGGAAAATTAGACCAGGTTTGCTTTTTCTTTGGGGAAAACCTGGGTGGACGTTGTTGAAATGCTTATTTAAGGAAATCATTCTGCATTTTAGAAAACGTAAAAAACCTCTCAGCGTTGTGTGCAGGGTTTCAGCTTTTTCCAGCTGGTGTCTGCAGGCAGATCTCATCAAACGACTTTGTGGGGTTTGTTTTTTTTGCTGTTTATCCTGGGCAGTTCTGTGGTTAAATTCTAGTTGTTCTTTTGTGTGCTTTAAAAATTTTTAAAACTCTGAGAATGGTGTGTAACTATTAAAAAGTAGCCAAGAGATGCAGCTCCACTTCACTTTACACACCATGTCGTTTGCAAAGTTGATGAAGAGTTTTGAATGCCAAGTAGCCACCCAACTTGTAGCCTCATTTAAGAATAAAATACTGAAATAACATTATACGAGATGGGAATCAATGTCATGCCTATTACAAATGCTGGAGCTGGGAGAATAGCTAGATTACACAGAGCAGACAGATTAGATGAAGAAGAGTATTCGATTACATTACATCTGATTAGTGGTGTCTATTCATCTGTGTGGGGCTTTTTTTCTCTTTTTTTTTTTTTTTTTTTAAAGAAAGCTGACTTGTTTTATCTGAATTGGGTGTGTTTGAAGGAGTGATGGTGCAGACTGAGAGCAAGAAGAACTGGGCATTCAGGAGTGATAAAAACATCCAGCTCTCTGCTTTAGCCACCTTCCCACCATGGATCTGCGTGCCCAAGTGTGTCAGCACACAGATAACTATAGGAATGATCACTTTTGACTATTGTTTAACTACTTTTCAGCTCCAGATAAGCATTGAGTGATTACTCTCCGTTTGAAGCCCTAAACAAATGCCCCTTTTCCACCTGAGCTGTACATTTGCAGGCGACTAGACCGGCCCGATAAACGAGACGAGTAATTCCGATTAAAGTGGGGAAAAAGCCTTTGCAGAGCCCAAGAAATAACCGGCATTGATGGGAAATGTTGTGCTCATCCCCCGCCCCCTCCCCCTGCCTGTCTGCATGTCATACCCTCCCGTACGTGGATTTTAAGGTCTTGTTGTTCGGCGAGGGGTGAGATTGCGGTGCAGTTTCGGAGGTGTTTGTGCCGCCCCGTCGGAGCGCTGTGCCGGCGCTGTGCGGGCTGTGCCGGGGCTCGCTCCGGGAGCCTCCCTGGCCGCACAGCGCCTGCAGTTCCCTCCCCGCAGCTCCGTTTGGGAATGAGGCTGCCTGGTGGGGCAGCACGACACCCCTGGAGCACCGGGGCTGGCCGAGCCCGCTCCTTGCCTGGCTCTGGGCTGGGCACCCAGCTCTGGGGCGCTCACACTCAGGGCTCCTCGGGGCAAAGACGGTGGGAAACTGCAGCTTTCCTTTAATCCTCCACCCACTAGACGGGTCCTGAAAGGTGAGGGAGCTGGGGAGGGGTTTCTTTAAGGAGGTATTAGTTATTTTAAATTTATTTATTAATTTTTCTTTATGCCTTCTAAAGCTAAACAAACTGGACAGTTTCACCGAGCCCCAAAGCAGGAGGAATATTTTGCCTTTGGTGTCACTAATGAGGCTCCCACGGAAGCTGCTCTAAGTGGAAAGGGAGCTAACGAGAGGCTTGTGCAGCCTTGCAGGACTCCGAGCATGTTGCACATGAGGGAAAAAAAAAATAAATGCTTCATCTCCGCAACAAACTCTGTCAAAGCGCTTAATTTTGGGAGTTCCCCGCACTTGGAAATGCGGGGTATGTAATTCCTGCGAATTAAATTAGAGTCCGGAGCCGTGGCCGCTCTGATCAAATCTGTGTAAATAACCTTGTCCACAGCCTGTGTTGTCACCTCTGAAATGCTCTCTGGATAGCAGCCTAGCTCTGTCTTCTCGTGTGCTGGAGTCAGGGTGGTGCTGGATTTCAGAGCTTTTTTTATTTCATTCCTTTTGATTTTGTTCAGGGCTTTTTTTTTTTTTTAATTTTTTTTTTTTAGCCCATTTTCACTCTGAAAATTTTTAATGGTGAGGCTCATTTTTATGAGGTTAAGAAGAAGGAGAGAGTCAAAGGTACCGTATCTTTCTTCTTAATTGTTTGTCTTAAGTCTAAAACATCTGAAAAACACCCTTAAAACGGTCTTAGAAGTAACAGTCGCTTAATTAATAAAAATAGTAACAGATTTAGCTTACCCTCTTTATGGACTTAACTTCAGGAAATTAGGCATCCACTGTCTCCTCTGGAATAGTCGGTTTCTTATCTAATATATATGAAATGATCAAATACATCTTACATAATTTGCATCTTTAACTCAGGAACAATTGCTCAAAAAAACAGAAGCACTGCTACAGATCAGAGAATCTTTTCGTTTTAAAGCCTTTAAGTCACCATTTATTTCCATCTAGTTCAGTTTAATTTCCTTTTATTGTGTCATTGGGATGAAAATATACAATGCCATGCCTAATTGTGTTACCGTTCACATTAATAACCTCTAACTTTAGATCACAAGGAACAAGAAGCATCAAAAAGGCAGAAACAGATGCAATTATTTGTTGCAGGCTAAGTTACTGTACGTGACCCAGGTGCTGTAGTACTATTTGCATATGTTTCTCACCTTTGTTCACCCAGACACATGGGGATCTCAAGCTATTGCTGACTAATTGATAGTTGTAGTAACTGCTATAGGCTCCTTAGATTAGAAATGCATGCAGACGTGTGTCTTGATTCAAACATTAAGGAACACACACTCTCACTTACTTACATGGGCAGAAAGTCTTCATACTATTAGAGGTGTGTGATGGAGATAGCAGGACATAAAACAGAAGAGAGAGAGACACAGAGGGAGAGAGAGAGACAGAGACAGAGAGATGGCATGCAGCATATATACCCCTACAAATAGTTCTAAAATGCGTTTGCAAATGCAGAAGTCTTCAGAACCGTCCAACAGTTCAGCACACCCTTTTTATCTCTTCTCTGCGGGACGTCTCCATCCAGATTACTCGAAAAAAAGCGGAAAAGGTGAGAGCTCTGCCATCTTAGCTCTGAATTCATCTGATTTCCTTTTTTTTTTTTATCCCCCCTCTCCCTTGTATTCCTCATGCCATTGTCCATTCTTATGATGGCAGCCGCCCTTGCTCTTGAATGCAAGTGTCACAGCGGGAGCAAAAAGGGTTCAGGGCTGCATTGTCAAAGCCATGGTTGCCTATTGTTTCTTAGCCTTTCACTGCTCTGCTTTTCCGAGCCTCTTTCCCTATCAGTGGCCCCTGTCAAGGGGAGGAGTAGGGAGAAAATTGCAAGAGTTAGTCGTCCTTTTTATTGCACACTGTTATGATAAACAGCCCAGCAATACATCCCACAAAATTAGGAATTATAACGACGGGACGGGGGGAAAAAAATTCTTTGTAGGTTTTGCGTTTGTCGCTGCCCTTATGTCAAAAGCTTGGTTTTCTTAGGAAAGACTTTTGTATTGGTGTTTTGCCCAGCAAAAAATAGAGGCAGCTGCAAAGTGAACAGTGAGCTATTTAGCCACAAGGTAAAAATTTCCTGTTGCTATTTGGATACTGATGCTTTTCAATTTTAAGGGTGTGGGGGGTGGAAGCATGACTGAAAGCGTTTCTCTAGCTGTCCATTCATTCATCCATCCGTTCATCTATATTTTATGTTTTAAAGCAATTGCAAATGATTTTTAAAAAGGCCAGAGAGGCTGTTTGTGAGTTGGTTTTATTTGAAAAATCTCAGTGTAGAGTGAGGTTTGTGTTTCAGGTGATTGAATCTTGTGCTGGGTAACGTAGGGGGAACGACTGTCCTGCTCATGCCAGAACGTGCTGGATTGTCAGGTCATCTAAAAGTAAAATCTTGTCACAATGTCTTCCTTTCCTGGGGGGGAAAAATAATACAGACAGGACTTTGCGTGACATTTAAGCATGTGTTTGATTGTCTTGTGTGCACAGGCCAGCTTTTCTGGTGTTCAGAACTTCAGGGAGGTTACAAAGTCATGGCCTCAAAAGTTTTTTGTTTTACTGCGTTTGATATGAAATTGTTTAGAGAATAACATTATTTCTGAAATATGGCTTCCAAGAAGAGGGCAAACATATTTACGTATTCAAGTTGGAAATAGTCTACTAATTTCACTTTCAGTGGGTTTTTTTTGTCTTAAAAAAAAAAAACAAACTAGAAAAGTGAAAGAGGAGCAAACTAAATTCAGTTTATGCTTTTAACTTCCTGTAAATATGAGCATCTTTTCAACCCTTAAATTTATACTTGTTGTCCTCAGTGTACAGTGTATTTGGCAATTAGGGGATTTATTTTTAGAGGTCTATTATTACGTTATTTTGACTAAGCTATTATGTGATCAGAAATTATTCAAAGAAAACACTGCAGACCGTTCAAATATGTGCTTCTTGAGCCTGAATATCTAAGTCATTGCGAGTGTCTAGTGCTATTTTATCATGTCTAATAATACCAGGCAGAGTGCTTTCATAGGTGTAAATATTGTTTAAGAAGTTTGCAGAGAAATACTCCTTAAAGTGCTGGATGGTTGGGCTTTTGTTTTGGTTGTATTTCAAAATATTGAGTTGTCCGAGTCACCCAAACGATAAGTGTTTTTTGTGAATTTAGTTTGAAAGAAAGGGGGCAAGATATTTCACCTGAATTCACTCTTAACTCTCAGAATGGCAAAATAGAAGAGATTTGATGAACAAATTCTCTCCTTCCATCCCACAGACAACTTGCTTTGCCTTTTATTATCCATATTAGTGGTTTTTACACCTAAATATTGTCTTGCATTGCCAAGTTCTAGGTCAAGTATGTGTCTGTTTGGAATATCTTTAGGTTTGAAACTTTTTGAAGAAATGATGAAAGAACTCTGGCCTTGTTTTAAATCAGACTCTGAATGCAGGCGAGGCCACCCTGGGAGCACAATGTTTAATTTCCATTCGACATCTGCCTTATATTTACCATTGCAGGCCAGTGTCTGCGTGGAAGGAGCACTTATCGTTGATAAAAACTTTGGCATCTCTTTTGTCAGGGGTTGTAATTTCTGTTCTCTCAGTCTGGACTGTCATTTTGTAAAAATCTTTTGTCATTGGAGCTGAATGGAAAACCTGGAATGTGTAAGAGATTAAAGAAATGGGGAAGAGGATTCAAATGTGTGGAGCAATTCTGAGCGCTTGGCTCTCTGAGACAGATGGTGCCTAATCCTGATTTTTTCATTATTCCAGTGTAAATTCCGAGCTGTCCCACTGAATCCACTGCTGAATACTGATGAATCAGAATCAGGCTCATTTCTTTGCTTTTTGAGACCGTGGGCTTATCTGGCAGTGCTTTATGCATGCACAGCTCTCATTTTACACTCCTGATGAAAGATGCCTGCTGAGTGACTTCGTGCTGATTGCAAACACAGGGGTGTAAATCCTGAGTTTCACTCATTACTCCTCCTTTAGAAGTGCTATCAGTCTGACCTTCCAGAATCTAAGAATAAATATTTGAATAACTTGATGTGTTTTCTTTAGGTAGGTCTGGATAGGAAAATACTATCCTCCCACCAAAGAACCTGGGGTGGAATTTTGCGTGTCTGGATATTCCACAGTGTCAGTGGAGATGGTGGTGGTGGTGGCTGAGCTGTCAGGGCTACCCTGGGGGAAAAAGAAGTTTACTCAGCCCAAAGGCAGAAGCATTTGGCCCCACAGACTTATTTTTGCTGCAAAAAAAAGGTGATTCAGAGGGATTGACTGGAGCGCTGTTGCAGCCTGGGGATTGAGAGAACTGTTTCAGGGACAGAAGGGAAAACTTCACTCTGTGTTTAATTTTTGAAATTAATTTTATCTCCTTACTAATCAAACCAACTTGTGTTCATGTTGATTTTAATATGAGAAAATAAAAAGGCTTTTTCCCCCATCAGGTCCATTCTGTAATCTGAGGATCAATTGCACTGTGTACAGTATCAGCTCCCATCCCAGGCACCTATTTAACTTTTCCTTGTGGGATTTCAGTGAAGCCCAACCCTTCTAGTCCTGCTCTACATAGGAATAAATATATCTCTTTTTTTCCCCCCATAGGAGTAACTTGATGACTTCAGTGGGAATTGCTCTTAAACAAGAGAGAGAAAGGGTCACCTGGATTCTTCTGAAGGTGGGACTCAGGGTCAGAAGTCTCCAGGAAGGCACAAGAAGAGGATCTCAAATGCTGCCTCTTCTCCAGAGGGTCCATCACACACAAAGGTTCAGGCAAGTATTGTTTCCCCTGCCTGGAGCTTCGTTGCTGAGTCCTGCCAAGCCTTGCTTCTCACCCAGGGAAATTGTGTCAGTAAAGTTTTGTTTCATGAAGATTTGATGACAATTTGGTTGATTAATCAGAGGGGAGGTTCTTGTACCCCACTGGCCAATGTGGCATTGCACACTTACGGAGGGTTTATATGGTCCCCTGCCAGGAAAGGCTGAACCACTGGTTTATTAACCTTTTGCTAATTCCAAATCCATGTCCTGTTACCACCTGAGACACATGGTGGTAGAGCAATATCACTTCAAATCACTGTTTAGGCAACCCTCTGCACTTACAGGCCTTCTGGGTTTTACAAAGCACCAGAGCAACGCTGTTGCAATGAATTTTTTGTCCAGGTAGGCTCTGCATGTCATGGACAGCATCTTCCCTAGGGATTGTCGCTGGTTTCCATGCCATTGTTTATAGAATTAGGTGTTATTTGGTAGGAGCAAAACAATTTCAGCTTGACAGGCAGAAAGGAGGTTAGTTCCAGCCCTGTTAAAAGTGGAAGAGTCTGAAATAAGCCATGAAAGAACATATTATCTTCCACTGGGAAAAGCCTGCTTGGAGAGACTCATTTAGCCATGGGAAGCTGGGGGAGAAGTGTGGAATGAAAGACCAGCCAGGCAATTATTCTACTAATGGGTGAGATTAGGTTGGTTTTCAGCAAATCAGTGCAAATTTGTGGTTAACTATGTCTGTTGAAAAGATTCTGAATACAGAAAATGTGAGGGGACAGACCCTTATCTGGTGAAAAATGCCACAGTATTCAACATAATTGGATGTTCAACATCAGTTGGATGTTGCTTCAGGTGCAGGGTGTGAGCTGGAAGTTCTTGTGGGAGACCATCAGGGACTCTGTCCTACTTGGGCTGGTCTTTCCTGAGGCTACGACAGTTTTGTGCTGGCAGATTTCATTCCTCCTTGTTCAAAATGGGACAGAGTTGAAACAAACAAGAACTCTGAAAGTCATTAGTCTGTGTGCACAGCAGAAAACTTCCATGTGATGATATTGGCAAGAGAGAGAAATGAATTTTTTAATAATTTTTGTTTCCTTTCTAACTTGAGGCAATTGCTGTATTTTGGTGTTGTGTCAGAAGTGCCACATGTGCTCAAATCTGTCTTAATTCAGATTTGAGAACATCCCTTCAGCTCTGCAGGATAACCCTTTCCCACAAGGTGATTTGGGTAGGAAAGCTATTTGTGGTATGACTTGAGTTTTCTATAGACACTTGAAATATACTCAGTTCCCTTGTCCAACCTGTGCATGGAATTCCCACATTTATTGACATGAATGCACTTTTCTGAACCAGAGCAGTCACTGTGGAATTGTTGTGCGTATTCTGAAAATTGTGGACATTGTTTTGTTTCCTTATGTTGACTTTGATGAAAGACTCAACCTGAGTGTGAGTTACAGGTTTAAAAAGGGCAAGGCACAGACTGTTTTTACCTGCCACTTGTTCCTTTGGTTTTACAACGTTCTTTGCTGCGTGGTTTGAGAAGGGACTCATGTCCAATGTCATTTAGAGAGTTTTAGATTACATATTAGAAAGAAGTTCTTGGCTGGGAGGGTGGGCAGGTCCTGGGACAGGGTGCCCAGAGAAGCTGTGGCTGCTCCACCACTGGAAGTGTCCAAGGCCAGGTTGGATGTTGGAGCAACCTGGGACAGTGGGAGGTGTCCCTGCCATGGCAGGGGGTGGAAGGAGTCAGTCTTTTAGTTCCCATCCAACCCAAATCACTCAGTGATTTCTGTAAGGTTAAGAGGCCTCTCCAGGGCTTTACCAAAGGAGAAATGGAGCTCAGCACTATTAATACCTTTCCCATCCTTCACAGCTTCTCATTATCTTGTCCAGTTTCATCCTGTTTTATGTGGCAAAAGGATAAAGGGATGAGATTAAGAGGCAACATGATATGCTGGGTAGAGGGAAGGTCTAACCAGCTGAGGCAACACAAAGCCCAGGTGTGATGTGGCCCCAAGCGCCTGAGCAGTGTGCTAGTGTGAGGTGTAAGTGCTGAGAGAGCAAGAAACCAGTTGCAAGGCATGTTCTTCTTCCTACAGAATTGACCTCAGGCTTTGTTCCTGGTTATATCTACCCCCATTCTGCTGTTGATGGCTACCTTGATACCCATCTCTGGTTCATATTCCTGCCTGTGCATGGAAATCCTTCCAGTTTCTGCCAAGTCATCACCTTCTCAACATACAAATCCCTCCTAAAACCTCCCTTCTTCAGTATTGACCGCATGAAATGATTTATTCTTCTAACATATCTGCATATTTGTCAAGGTTGTGGATAGATGAGCTGGACAGTGGGCACAGATCTAAATGAGCTGTGTGATATTTTCACTGTAACCATGGTTCTTTTTTCCTCAATTTATTTGACTTTCTCATTTTGTTGTGAAATAAGCTGATAAACTGCTGGAGTTAAGACATCATGTCAAGTGATTTTAGTTATTCCTGTTATGCATTTTGAATTCTGTATAAATAATGGGCAAGTGATAAAAAATATTGATTCAGGTACAAGCTGCAGCTCAGAAAAACACCGGGTTGGCATTAAAATTCAGCTCCATGCAGTGGGAATCAAATGGTGGGAGTGATTACACAAAGCGACCTGGACTAGTGGAAGGTGTCCCTGCCCATGGCAGGGGTGTGGAATGAGATGAGCTTTAAAGTCCCCTCTAACCCAAACTGTCTGGGATTCTACATTGTGAGTGTTCAGCAATTAAATATGTACAGCAAGGTAACACATCCCTCTTTCTTGAGTGCTGGATGGGTGTTCCTTAATTTTACATTCCATGTCTCAACCTGACTGATCATTCACTAGGACAGTATTTGTTGCTGAGGACACTGATCCCTGTTTGGAAACCTCCCCCCATGCCGAAGGTAATGGAGAAACCTAAACCTTTGGAAACGATTTGTAAATGATCTTTTGGGCCATCTGCTTCCTACTGGTTTAGGAGGAGTATTCAGAAGAATAGATCAGACCAGGGACTGGGTGACAAACCTTCCCTGTTCTGAGGTCTAAAATAAACTTGTTGTGGCTGAAGATGACAGGGGTAGGGGCGCAGAATGCTTGTTGTTGTTTCAGTGCTGTGTCCTTCATCAGCCAAGCTGTGAGTAATTGCAGCTGGGCTGCTTTAAATTTGAAACAGACACCACAGGCTGAGCTTTCCCTTAATGTATAGATCATATGGGTGCTGGCTCTGCAGGACTTAAAACAATCCACATGTATTTTTAATAATAATTACATAAATGTATATTCGATAGATATATTTTTATGTAACAGATATATTAATTATATCAATATATTAAATAAGTATATTTCTATTTAATAGATATATTTATAGCTGGAAATAGGTATATTTATCGAACAGATACATATTTATACATGCAAATAAAGACATAATATTTACTATACAGTTAGTCCAGTCATACCGGCACTTCTGCACATGTGTCTGTGCTCACGTGACTGATCCAGCTGAAGACATAGAAACTCCATGTGAGTCCAGTTGTTTAGACATGTGCTTGTGGAACCCACTGGTACGTGTCTGATGTGTGCCCCCTTTTACTGGCAGCTTAATAAATGCTGCTGACCTGTGTCTTGCCCTCTCACACACTTAAGCAGCCCCACAGCAATCCAAGTTTGTCTGGCCTGTTGCTCAGCCAGCCTCCCCAGGGACCAGATTTTCTGCCTTGTGAACTGGATCCGGCCCCTGAACTCAACAGCTGGATACTCCACTGGCTGGGAGTCTGGAAAGTGGGGAGAGCAAGCTGCAAACGGGTTGGTTTGGATGCTCAGTGCAGGACCAGCCTGGCTGATGCAGTGGTTAATTGTGGCAGGTTAGTGTGGCATCAATACATTTTTTGGGTCCTGAACTGATGTCTGTTCCTGCAGCAGTGCTGAGTGTTGAGGTGATTGTCCTGCTGTGCTGGGCACTGATGAGGCACCTCTTGTCTTGTCCAGCTCTGGGCTCCTCACTGCAAGAAAAAGAGGCTGGAGCATGTCCAGGGGAGGGAATGGAGCTGGGAAGGGTCTGGAGCAGCAGGAGCAGCTGAGGGAGCTGGGCGGGATCAGCCTGGAGAAAAGGAGGCTCAGGGGGGACCTTATTTCTCTCTGCAACATCCTGACAGGAGAGGGGAGTGGGGGCAGGTCGAGCTCTGCTCCCAGGGAACAGGAACAGGACAAGGGGAAACAGCCACAGGCTGTGCCAGTGGAGGGTTGGGCATCAGGAGGAATTTCTCCATGGAAGGGGCTGTCCAGGGAGGTGGTGGAGTCCTCATCCCTGGAGGTGTCCAAGGACTCACTGGACGTGGCACTATGTGCTCTGGGCTGGGGGACAGGTTGGGCTTGATCTTGAGGATCTTTGCCAACCTGAATGACTCTGATTCTTGATAGGCATAATAGGAGAGAGCTTGGATATGTGACAGTGCTGCTAATGGACACTTAAAGTCCCCCAGTTTTAGACCAAGCTATAATCATTTGCCTGTTCCAGCCAACACTCTTGGCATCATCATTAATGCAAACTCAACAGAGATGCTCCTGGCCAGTCTCCACTGTTCAGAGAGGGGTACAATCTGTTGGTCAGTGAGTATTGGACTGGATGTTCTTGGAGGTCTTTTTTAACCTCCATGATTCTATTATGTACCAATTGAGTGCCCAAATCTCAGAGGAACTGGGTCTGTCTTGGCTCTTAGACCCTGCAGCTCAGGATGTGCAGAACTGTTGGTTTCACTTTGAAGGTCCTGGGTGCAGTCCTGGGATATCTGGACAGGGTGGCTGTGACAAACTAGTGAGCTAAAAAGCCCCAGGCTGCACACTTGTAGATAAAAAGCTGATGAACTATTGATATAATTTTGTTTCTGTGACATTACAGGCTGATTTTAAGAGGTGACTCTAGTTGTCTTCAGGAACTAATCCACCATAAAGATGGGCATTGATTACAGTGATAACTGGTTTTATCACAAGAGAAATAGAAGCAACAAACCTAATTCTCATCTCTCACTGCTTTGTCTCTCACTGTAACATCATTTCAATTCATTGGGATGCTCCACTACAAGCTCTAGGACAAGGATATTAGAGGGGTTGCAAAGGAATGTACGATATTATGGAAAATTATGAAACTACTGTAAGTTGTGAGTCTGTTCTTGATGGATTTCAGTGAAGTCCAAAGCTTGGTGTGTTTGTTGGGATCTGATTTTGGCTTTAGGAAAAGATTGACAGACTCTGGCAACAAGTGCAAACCAGAAACAAAGATTAGGCAATTTATGTCAGGCTCCCTGTCAGGTACAATTTAAGCTGTGATGTTTAAATAGAATTGTGTACTTTGTGGGGAAAATTCCCCATAGGAGGAGTGTTGGGCTGGATCCGCACCCAAGATGACATGGTTGGAATTATGGCTGACCAGAGCTGACCATGTGGTTTGTGGGGTAATGGAGGGCAATGACCCTGCTTTCCATATGTGTTGCTGCTGCCATTGGGACTGTGCAGAATAAAATAACGTGATTTAACACCTTTTACAGAGGCCAAATCCAGGCACTATTTACTAAAAAGGTATTTCCCTCTTAAGACCCTTAGTTTCACTTCATGGAAGCTGGTTCGACCCCCAGGAATCTGGTGGGGCTCTTTCAGGGAGCTCCAGTGGATTTTGGATCAAACTCTTCCTAACGTGGATTATCCTGTATTGACTTATTTACAGCAGGGGTTTCACCCTGCTAAACAAGAAGCTGCTGGAAATCAGCCCCCAAATGGTACAGCAGACAAAACTGAGCTCCCTGTGGTAACCCCAGTATCTTAAAATGCACTAAATTCTTTGGAATTCTTCTCAGTGAACCGGTCCTGCATTTTGCATTACTGTTACTCAGTGAGCCTGTTTCAACTATGCCAGGAAAGTCACTGTCAGGTCAACAGCTTTCATTTCCTATTGAGTTTTCCTAGAGAGTTGACTCACATTTTGGTGCAAGATTTCAGGAACACCTTGGCCTGTCCCCTGAATTCGTGTGGTCCAGACAGATGGTGGTTAATTCACTTAACAAGTAACTGAAATTATGAAGGACTAATGATTTTATTTAGTTTGCAGAGAGATCTCAGTGCAGATAATCCTCCGAGCTCAGGGATGGGGGTGATTTGAGCAAAAGCCCTTGGGTACTACAAATATCCTTCCTTCCCCTTTTGCAGTTTCTTCTAATGCTCTTCTGGTCCCCTTTGGTTCAGTATCTTCCATTTTCTTTAGAATTAAGAATTAGTCTCGTTGATTTATTTCCCTATTCTGGTGGCACTGGAGGCAGATTAGTGCAGGCTCTTTTAAAAGTTGGAGAAGGAACACAAAAGCAGAATTTGCTTTTCATCAACTTGAGTATCTCCTCCTTTTGCTCTGATAAGCAGGTCAGCTGTAACAGCAGATATGGATACTATATAACACTGAGACTATAATCTATATTCTCATTATAGTCCTTATTAAAAAATTAAGATTATGACAGAAGCTCCTAACTAATTGATAACTGTGCTATTTTGCAATCACTTGATGTTCTTGAGCAGGATAGAAATGTGCTTATTATTCCCTGACCACGGTCTCAGCATTGATCCAGGACCTTTGCTCTTGTTGACAAGGGTTGGGATTGAAGCAGCAGAGCTCTGGAAGTGGTGGCATTGCAGTGGCTCTTCTCTGTGGCCATAGGAGAATCCCTGAGAGCAGCAATTTGAAAAAGAGATTTAGGAACCTACTCTGTTCTTAAAAATAATGCCTGCTTCAGCTCAGGAGTTGTTATTAATTTGAGGCAATTAATTCCCACGGCTTTCAAAGATTTTTACTCTTTTGTTGATGCAGAGCTTAATAAATTACCACCCTGTTGTGCTTGGTACCTTCCAGATATGTACTAATAGGAATAATAAGCCCTGGATAGTTACAGAATGGGTCACAGGGACTGTGTGACAATTTTGCAGCTCAGATTCATTTCCTGTGGTGTGTTTTGTGCAGGCAGAGATGAAAGGCTGGAGGAGCCTTCCGTGTCCCAGATCCAGTGTGTCTGCTCAGTCCTTCTGCCCTGCTGTCTTGATTTAATTTGACTTGGAGCTCCTCCTTGAGAGGAGCTCTTCTCCATCCAGTGTGCTGGGCTGGCAGTAAACTGAGATTTATCCCAGCCTCAGGTGCCCGGTGTTTGGAAGTTCATGGACAGTAGCTCAGAATGGCACCACAAACTGCTGCAGGACCACAGGGGTACTTTGACTTTGTTCCAGGAACAAAAGTATCAATGACGATTTTGAGGACAAAAAGTCCCGAAAATCCCTCTGCACAACGAGTTTGAGACAGGAAAGGCTCATCCCCTCCTGGCACTGCTCACCTCCCATTTTGGGCTCAGGTACCTTCAGCTGCAGGAGGTGGCAGGAGCTGAGAAAACAACTCCTGAAGCAGTTTTTCTCTCTGCTTAAAAGGCAGAGAGGGGTTATTCATTCTGATATGCCTCCAAGTTGTCTCTATTTGCACATATTAAGTGGCTTTATTTGCTGTGGTTGTTATTTTGGGTCAGTACTGCCTTTATATACACACACAATGGTAATTTATATATAAATGGGAGGCATAGCAGTTTCTGTGGGAATGAACAGATCCTGGGTCCAGCCTCACCATTTGTAGCCCTGACTCCTGCCACATGAAGGGCCCTTACCATGTGTTAGGGATGGTGGAATTGGGCCCACAATATTATGTCACAAAATAGAAAACACACGACCCTACACCAGCTGTAATGGCATAATAGGATAAGTGCGAGGGAGAAACAGCAGGATATAATAGGTACTCAGCTGCCTCAGAGATGGTGCCTCTATATTTACCTAGATAGGAGAAAGCTGGAAAACTAGGGCAGTGTAAGAACCCAGTGACAGTGTAAGTGCTCCAGGAGGTGGTTGTGGGTGAATTGAAAATGCAGCAATATGGGATGTTATATAATAAATAATAACAATAATATCTGTGCTTAGTCCTGTTCAGCCTGAAATACTTCACCCAGCTGCTTTGCAGAGCTCAGAGGAGCGTTGGGGCCTCTTTGGTATTAGGTTTCCTAATTCCTTCTCTTCTCCTGCTCTATAAAAGCCTCTCTGTGGTGTTTTGTGCTTTATTATGTCTGGAGTGTAGAGGAGCTTTCATCTGCTTTCCTCTACCAGCAATGTGTATGAATGATCAATACCAGCCATGATTTGTGATATTTCCCACCCCTGGAAGTGTCCAAGGCCAGTTCGGAGCAACTTGGTCTAGTGGGAGGTGCCCCTGCCCAGGGCACGGGGTGGAACTGGATGAGCTTTAAGGTCCCTTCCAACCCAAACCATTCTGGGATTCTGTGAGTAGAACTCCTGGGGAAACAGGAAATCAAAGGGGGAAAACCCCAAGCCTCCTTTCCATGTCCTCCTGACAGCTGTGCTCCTTCCTACACATGCTGGCTCCCACACGGGGGGGTTTGCTGCAGGTTGCAGAAATCTGGGGTTTTTTTGTGATGGTAGCAGGTTTAGGTGTTGAAGTGCATAATCTTTCAGGCCAAGACATGACTTTCTGGCACTCATTAACATATTTAAGCTGTGCTTTCTATGCCACCCTTTGATGTAGACTCATCTTTGCTCGTGGCTTTGTGGCTTATCTACGTTCCTGATTTCACTTTTAACTTATTTGCTGACTTGGGTTAAGATCCTCCTGCTTAAGTGATGAGTCATTTTTACTTGCAGAAGAAATTTGCATTTTTTTTTCCACAGAGGCACTTAGGAACAGGTTAAATGAACCATTTAGATGATTGAGAGAGAGATGCCAGGGAAAGTGGTAATGTGTGCTGTAATGCTATTTTGCTACTCTTTGATTCAGATTGCTTCTATTCAGTTAATTCCTTAGATGTGGATTGCTGAGTAGTGCCTCCTTGTGCATTCCCTCTCTTCCCTGCATTTCTTGGGCTGAATTGGTTGGAGTTCATTTGTGTATTTTAAATTGTGTATTTGGTGTATTCTAATTATAGGTTTCCCTGCAGTGCTGTGCCATCTAACAATAAAATTCACATTATAGTTCCAGGAATTGTCAAGGTGGACTAAACTGTTGAACATGTACAGAAAGATGCACGTAGGAGCCTTTAAGGATAAAAGATGAGATGTTAAAAAGTAGGAAATGAAACTTTTAAAGGTATATTTTTGGTAAAATTTCTCAACTGGAGCAAGTGGGTTTAGAAGGAAGAGTTAAAAAAAGACAAACATACTATGAAATATAATAATTTTTAGGATTTTTTAGAAGATTTTCAGGGAGTATATAATCTTTTCATAGATTTGTGAGCTTTATTAAGGGCAAATCAATTTGGATTTTTTCCAATATACCAAGATGGAATAATTGTGCTGAAGTACAGGTGGTCAGATGAGTTACAAAGGGAGGAGCTGAGGGACATAATCTGACTTGGAATCTGAAGTAAGGAGGAGAGATTTTTAACTAGTGTTGTCTTTGGGGATAGAAGGTAGGGCATCACCTGGCAGTTTGGAAGGAGAGGTTGAAATAACTGAGCCATTTTGATGATGTAAAATCATCTCCATGCCAGGACTGATGTGGAGAGAGAGAAGGACCTGTAGAGATACCAGTTTTCAGGAGGTTGACATTTTCTTGAGCTATAGCTAACTTTGAGTAAATGATGTGTTAATAATTGGGTTAAAGCCTATAATAATTCTTCTCACGTAACTGTAGCTCTTGCCTGGCCTATATTTCGGGAATATCAGGGCCTGTCCTATTTTACTCACAGAGAACCATCCCCAAGGTGGGATGCAGAGGTGCTCTCCTCTCTTACAAACTGAGGCACTGGGGGTGATGACCCGACCAAGGTTAAGCAGAGCGTGGTGGCACTTCAGGGACTTGAATAAGGACCTTCCAAATTCAAGGCTCAAACCCTCCTTGAGACAGAGCCATTTCTGTTTGCAGCATCTGTACCTATATCTGTGCCTGGCTATTGATGATCGATGGATGGTCTGGGCGGGGAGGCATTGCCTGTGAGTGTGAGGACACCCATGTCAATGCCAGGCAGCCGCATTTCGGAGCTGCCCTCGCCTGTCGGGGGTGCTTTGGCAGTGGGGTTTGTTACCAAACACCCTCTCTGCATGGGCACCGGGTGCGCTTCTCAAAGCCGGGCTCTCCCTGCCCTCCTCCCGTGCCGGGGCTCTGCGAAAAGCCGGGTGACATCCCTCCATCCCTCCATCCCTCCCTCCCTCCATCCCGCCAGCCCGCCATCCCTCCATCCCTCCATCCCTCCAGCCCTCCATCCCTCCATCCCTCCATCCCTCCATCCGCATCCAAACCCGCTGGACAAGCCCCTTCCCCGCGGCTGTGCAGGCTCAGCCCGCGGTGCCGCCGTCACCCCGATTTGCCCGATTTTGCCCCATTTCGCCCCGCCTCGCTCCGTGCCGCAGCCCCGGCTGCTTTAGCATTATCGATTCCTCTTGACTTCCCGGCTGCGCTCGCTGCCTTTGACCCTGGCATCTTGCTGGAGCAGACCGGCCCGTCATGTGATCCCGCCTGGCTTTGTCCTTGTTCTCCGTCAATTCCTGTTTTACTCAGCAGATGTCTTTTGTTCCCGACAAAAGTTGCTCATCCCATTGTCCGGCGCTGCCCCGTTCAGCCTGGGCTCCCAGCCCTTCCCAGCCGGGCTCTGCCCCTCCTTCCCCACGGCTCCCAACACCACAACGAGCCTGGGTTGATTTTTTGCTTTCCCCCCCGCCCTCCTTCTCCCCAGGGTCTGCCTGGATTATTTCTGAAGCTGGTTTCTTGCTTCTGTGAAAGCAAACCAGTGAAAATAGGTTTAATTTTTTGCTAGGGTTTCTTGGGCAGCACCTGGATCCCACCTTGACTAAATCAGCATCCATCCTTGGTTTTAATTTAAATCTGGCCCACAATAGCTCAAGAGATTGGGGTTTTTGTTTGTTTGTTGGGATTTTTGTTCTGGTTTTTTTTTTTTTTCGGAGAGGGGGTGTTTTGTTTTTTGTTTGTGGGTTTTGGGGTTTTTGTTTGGTTGGTTTTGTTTTTATTTTGCTTTTGTTGTGTTTTTGGTTTTTTTCATCGCATGGACCTGCTAGAAGGAATGGGGGAAAAAGTCATGGATTATGGCAGGGATTTGTGTGGCAGCCTACAGGATCTGGATGCCTGATCCACTTCTCTGCTGTGCCAGAATCTGCTACATTCAGCATTTCTGCTCTTCAAATCCAAAAGGATACACCCCTGTAAACCAACGCAATGGACTGCAGTACTTTGGGGGTCTTTAGGGTATTGGGGTGCCTTGTGGGTGCACTGCTCCAGTGAGCATTTGGGATGCTGGAAAAGCAGGGATCTGGCAACTGCACGGTGTCCTGGAGTGTCAGAGTGAGGAAAACGAGGATGGGGCAGGTGATGGGCAGCAGGGAGGGAGTGAGACCCCATCTCAGCCAGCCCACCACCTGAAGGATGGCTTGTGAGACTGCAGGCTGGGGCAGAAAAAGCTGCTAAATTCTTAAGGGTTTCCTAGTAACTTTAGAGTTGAAGGTTTTCCCTTGAATTCCAAAATTTTGGTTTCAGTGACGCAAATTGACTTACACTGCTTGTGGGGTTCATGAGGTGTGGGTCAGTTCAGGGCTTGGGCTCTCCCCCACTTCAGGTAGGGCTGATAAACTTTCTGTTCAGTCCATTCTGTGTGCTGAATTGCATTTTGTCTCCCAAAAGTGAAGCAAAAGATGCCTAGATCTGATTTGTGCCCCAGCTCATTGTGGCCAGGCTGTTTGTCAGCATTACGCTACTTCATTGCAACTTTATGTGTGGAACCTGAATCGGGGCCATAAAAGCTGCTCAGAGGCCCATTATTTTCCATTATTATTCCTTTTTGTTCCATTATTACTTTTTCTCAGGAACTAAATATTTTTTCTTTCTAATTTAGTGTGGTTTAACTTAAACCCATGCTTTCCCTCCTAAACGCACCATAAATTACCCTGTTACCACCTCACCTCACTGACTGCAGCTTTGTTCACATGGCACAGGGATTCTTGGAAAGGAGGGGATTGTTTTTTTCTGTCACCAGTGGGAAGTGGCGTAGGGAAAGGGCAAATTTAAATTAATAAAAAAATCTGTTAAAGGAAAACTGCTTCTGGTGGTAAGCTCACCTTTTGGTCAGTCCTGTATGTGATCCCCCTCTTCTGGTTGTCTGTGGAATTGGTTGCGGAGGGAAGTGTACAGTAGCACAGACAATGGGATTTTGGCAAATTTGATCATTTTCATTATGCTGGTGAAAGAGCTTTGAGGAATTATAGACCAAAATGTAGTTTTGCTGTGTATTGGATTCATCGTGGTGTAACTCTTGCTGGTGTTGATGTACTCTGTGTAGGAGCTGCCTCGGGTCTGTGTGAAGCTCGGCTCAGTTACATTTGTCCTGACTCTCATTTCATTGTGCCCTGCAGGAATGGCACTGGAGGAAACCGGTGTTCCCCTCTCTGGCACCGGGTGCCTGTGAGAGGTCAGGGTGTGAAATGCTGCCCTTGTGCTTTGGTAGTGCTTTAATTTTTATTTGCTTAGTTAAAAATCCTGAGGGGAAGGAGGCAGTTTAGAGCCAATCCCAGAGCACCCTCAGGAGGGATTGTGTGAGGTAGGAATAGACAACAGGCAAAAAAAATTCACGTGAAGTGCCTGATCTGTCTGCCATGGATAGTTCTGCTAGTCAAGAGCAAATCCATCATGGTCCGTGGAGTGAGGAAGGGAAGTGGGAGATGAGGTTTGGAAGCTCTGGGCTGAAAGGATCACAGTATATTTCTGGGTATAGGTACCATGATTTTATTTGGCTCAAAGCATATCCCAATTTATATCCATATCCCAGCTTCATCTTACTGAAACTGAAGCAAATCATAAAGGTCATTGAGCTACAAATGTGTTCCTGCCTAATTGTCCAACATCTGCCATCTTGCTCCATGGCATTCCCTTCCTTTTTACAGCACTAATCACATTGGAGTTCATAACCTCCACCCAGACGTTTTAAAGGAGGCAGGGAAATATCCCGGGGCTGGTATTGGGTTACAAGCTGTGTGTAGATGGAAAGAGAACTAAAAGCAAAGAGAGATCACATAATGCCCCCCCTTCCCTGCTTAAGGAGGCAGCATTCCCTCACTGTCACCCATCCTTTCCAGGGAGAGCAGTGACATGAACAGTTTGCTCTCTTCTTTCTCCTGGGCTCAATTTACTGTAATTTCTGGTTGCACATGGCACAAATGATTGAACGTGGATGTTGAACCCACTGTTGTGTATAAAATGAGCCAGAGAATCTTCCTGGAGCCTGGATTCTTCTGGAACAGAAAAGCATCCTCTCTTTCCTAGGGCTGTAGAAAATCCTGACCCTGAATTGGAGCCCTGTGATAGAAGAAGGTTTCTCCTGGCTCTCTCTGTGTGCTCCTGTCACATGTGGAAGTGTCAGACAGAAGTTGGTTTCACAGTTGTGTCAACTGGGGGAGACACGTTTTCCTTAATGGAGTGGGAGATGATTTCTGAGAGATGTAAATGCCAAAGCATCCAGAACGTTGCAAGGTAACTTTGTCCCTTGTGTCCAACAAAAGTGTCCTCTTGGCCCTGGGTGGGAGGAATTGGCTGTGGGCTACAGGTTGATAAATGCTTTGGACTCAGAGTGATGAGATGATGTTATGAGCATGTTTCAGGTCATCTCTGTTTCCCCTTCTCCCTTTCCCCTTGCTCTTTGCAATCTAAACATTGAAATCTGTGGGGCCTCTGGGAAATGCCATAATGCCAGGAGCATTCGTGTGACCCTCAGTGCTGAGCCTGCTGCTCTTAAATCAGGTACCCCTTTACCTTGGAAAGGGACGAGTCAAACTGCAGGAGCTGCCTGACTGAAACCCTGGGCTCTGCCGTAATGGATCCATCCCCCTTTCTGCCAGAAAGTTTCCTAGGAGTAATAAATTCACTCTGGGTCTGCACTGAATGCAGAATTGATCAGATTGCAGGAGCCAGGGGGATCAATCCAGTGTGGTGGTGCCGGCGCGTGCGCTGTGGGCAGCGCAGTCCGGGTGTGCCCTGCATATCCATTTGCTCCCCGTCCCTTCCTCCCCCTGCATTGCTCTGTGGATGCCACAGAAAATTGATTTTTTTATGAAACCAAAAGGTGAACCGTGGCATTAGGCAGTTCAGAGCCATCTGTCTTGTCAGGGCTCCCGTTGGAGGGATGGGTGGTTATTTGGAATTATTCATTAATAGAGAGCAGCCAGAGCTGTTTCCGTGTGCCAGAGACATTGTCTTTTGTTTGCTCCCCACAAAAACCCTCTTTCCCCGAAGGCAGCACACACAGCACATCCAGTTGCATGGGTGTTGCACATATGTTTTCTTGCTGCCAGATCCTGCCAAGGTGCTGAATCATTCCTGAAAAAAGCCAAGCACCTGCAGCATCCCCCTCGCCCCAGCCCAGGAAGAACTGCAGCTTCCCTGAGCCAGAGGTGCCACCAGAGGTGTCCTTTCAAGTGACCCAGTACAATAATCCACTGGAAGAAGCAACAGATGCTGAGTCATCACCCAGCTCTTCTGTACCACTGTGTTCACCCAAAAAAAGCTGGGAATGGGTTGGCTTTCCTTAGCTGGGGAAGGAGGAGAGGTTAGGAGGTAATCCAAAAATACAGGGGCAGAATTAAGGTGGTTTGAGTAACTTCTGCAGGATCTGTATATTTTTCAGCAATGGTATGTCTTTGAATGTATATATTTATTTTTATATGTTTTCCCTTGTATTTTTCATTTTAATCTGACTCAGTTCCTGGTTTTTGCTGCTCTTGGTTTATTTTTGTATCTTGCTGCAGTCATGCTGAGAGCATGTCAGAATCGTGCCACATAAACTGCTCTGAAGTTAAAAGAAAAAGAGATTTCATTATACTCCTCCTTTATTTCACAAGTGTTCACTATACCTTGAAGAAATCAGGGAGCTTTTTGGAAGACATTCAACTCCCAGCCTGTAAACTGTGCTGTTTGGCTTTCCAAGGGGTGAGAGCTGCATCTTCCTTTTCTTATTTCAATATTGTATCACGCTGAAGAGCCTCTGTTTTGAGATCATGTCAGAGATTACAAAGCCCCACAACCCTCTTCCATCCCCAAAGAATCAATCAACCTAAACTAATACTTTAATGACTCCTTTTCCTACCAAGGAAACAAATTCAGGCGCACACACACACACACGAACAAAAAAAAAAAAGCTATTTTTTTTTAAAGAAAAAGAAGCTGGAGGCTGAGGAGGACCTCGTCTGGTCAATGAAAGAAAGAGACGGATGTCTGGTGCCATGGCAATGGCGCAGGGATTACTTTGCACTGGAAAATAGGTTCTTTTTTTTTTTTCTTCTATTCCAGTTTTTTTTAATTTTTTTTTTTTTTCTCTCAGGCAGCAAAGAGTTGTCACTGAGTCTGAGAGGCCCACTTAGAGGAAAACGAGCCTCTGAGGAGAATTGAATGCTTGCTTTCACTGGCTGCTGCTTGAACAGTCTGCTTTGCTTTTCGGGCAAGGCACGATGCAAACACCCAGATTTGTTTAGAGCTCTCCCCATCCCTGCGTGTGTGCATATGTGGGGATGCACAGCCACAAAAATAAGAGGGACTGGCTACAGGCTTGGCCTGCTAAGAACATACATTGGTAACAAAACTAAGCAAACATTTAATTGGAAAAGCTCTTTCACCCGGGCATAGCTATTGGAGATGATTCTCTGGGAATTTATCACTTGACTGCCAGGGATATTGTGGCTGATTTGGGGTGTATTTAGCATTTTATTGCCATTAGGCTGGATTTTGACCAAGATTAATTAATTCAATTTAATGCAGGTCAAGACATTTTCTGACAAAAGGTGTTTTTTTGTGGAAAAGGCTGATTTGTGGAGATTTTTCGATGTGAGCAGTTTGGTTTTGTGCTGCTTCCTCCCTACCCCCAACTCCGAATGTTGGGGTTTTTCTTGTTTTTTATTTTGGTGGTTGGTTGGGGTTTTTTTGAAGTGGCTTTGTTGGTGTTTTGGTTGGTTTTCCCTCTTTTTTTGGAAACAGGTTACAAAGTTTCAAATTGAAGACAATATTTTGCTCAGGACCAGGTTGTTTTGAGAACTCATCTTATTTCTCTAAACATTTAACAAAGAAATTAACCAATGGAAACATTCCAAAGTGATGCTGTTTTTTTAAACTGCCTTTTGAATTTCTGAACTTTTTTATGTATTTTGGCTTTTTCCTTTCTTTTTTCTTTTTTTGGTTTGTTTTGTCACCTCTTGGGGTGAAGGAGAGGCTTCTTGCAAATGTCTGCCAGGCAAGGGAATCATCCACCCACCAGCCTCCAGACGAGGAGGTACCAAGTAGACTATTTTAAGCAGGTAACATGGAATAAAAGACCTTTATGTGACTTTTCTGGGCTGCTCAAGAGGTTCCCAGGTGACCCTTGGGGTCCCCTTAGTGGCTTTTGCCTCTCTGCTGAATTCCTCTCAGTTTAGCACCCCAGGGAAGGAGGATGTTCCTTCCCATCCCAGTAGAACTCAGGAGTTCATTCCAATGCAATATGGGATTTTTTCAGTGTTTTGAGCCTTTCCTCGTGGACTTTGAGGGAATTGAATTGATTTCTACCGTTTTAGGGGTGTAATAATTTTGCAGCCTGGGCTGCTGGATCATTTAGACACATATTTCACTTGCATGAACCATGGCACGAATTGCAAAGTATTTACTTTCTGCTGATGTTCTGAGATGATGTTGCTTTTTACTGTAGTAAAACTGCCTTCATATATGAGCCAAAATGTGGTTTTAAGGTATGTAAACCTTATTCTATACATGCCATACCTTTTGCATAGCAGGGCTACATTAAAGCCTTGAAATCTCCCTGTAGTATTTGGTGCTCTCTGTCCTTTCAGGGCGGAGTTGATGTTATAAGCTCTGTTGTTGTAAATGGTTTGTGTCTCCTTTATCCTATCTGGAATGAAAAATAGCTCCTTTCTTTGATCTTCCCCTCATTTGCTAAAAAGTAACCAAAAAAAAAATCCCGTTTTTATGTTGGGGGTAGGTGGTGAAATGTGCCAGGATTAAAAAAAAATGTGACCCTCCTTTTCAGTGATTACTAACTGTGAAACATAAAATCTCCGTCCAGGTAAAAAATTTGAGTTGTCATGGCAACAGCAGGATGGCTATTTATTTTTGGATTTCCATTTTCACTGATTTATTTAACACATTGACAATCCATTTATAATGAAGAGGAATTCAAGAGGGTTTTTGTTTCTGGCTGGGTTTATACTAAGCCAAGCTTGGGTTACTTTTCACCAGAGAAAATAAGCAACGATAAAAAGAGGTAAATAAAAAAAGAAACCTTGTGGCTTTCGGGGGCTTTTCTTGTAGGCAAATACGGGTGCTGAGTGGTGCAGGGGAGAGCAAAACCATGACTGACTTGTTTATTTTATGTCTTTTAGAAGAACCTCAGTGCTGGAAAATGGCACAAAGGTTTCAGTGCAGCTGTGAGGCACGGGAGCCACAGATGCTCCCCTCCACCTGCCCTTGCTGGCATGCACACACTGCCAAGAAGAGGTCAGCAGAACCTTTGGAAGGGGCTCCACTGCTCCATCTCCTTGCAGAAGTCAGGGAATGCCTCAAAGCCATGGACAAAATCCATATTTCTCACTTTGGTGGCGAGCCCTCTGTGCCCAGTGCAGTTCAGAGCACTCTGAGACTCACTTTGTCTGCTCTCCCCGGTGTTTGTGGGGCAGGGCTTGGAAGGACCCACGGAGCAGCCTGGAGTGTGGGGAGCCCAAATGTTTTGTGGTCCCCAAGCGACACAAATGGCCTCGCCTCCTTGTGGGGTGTGTGTGCTGTGATGGGGTGTGCTCTGTTTTCAGGAGTGGATTGTTTGCAAGCCCAGGTGTGGCCAGGAGCTCCTAGGTCATTCTGAAAGGGGTTTGTCTGATGATTTAAGGCATCCCTGGATGTGTATCCAGCTTTGGATCTGAGCAAACAGGCACCCACAGAATCAGGGATTTTCATAGCTTACAGCAGTGTTGATCAAAGCACTTGGGCAACAGTGAAATGCAGCAAAATGCCCAAGAAATTCCTGTAACTTATGACTTCCTTTCTGTCTTCCTTCATGGAGTTTTAATTTCAGTGCACGCCTTTGAATCCTGCCAGATAAGCCAAATCAAGCTTCAGCATTTGGTGACTCTTGAAAGCAGGGGGAGGTTTGGAAGTTTGGGGTAGGTTTTCAGCAGCAAGCAGTGCCATCCAAGTGGAATCTCCCAGGGAGAGCAAACCCAGCAGATTTGTGCTGCAGAACCTGTCTGGGAGCACACAGACGAAGCGAGTCTCTGCCTGGGTTTTCTCACAGCCTGTCTCTCTGCAATTGCTCTGCAGATTGGTTCCTCTCTGGGATTTGTTTCCTCTGAAGGATTTGGGTGACTGAGATTGATGGCTTTAAAAGAACCAGTATTGATGACACATTTGTGAAGCTCAGTGAAAATTGTGAGCCTGGCAGATACTGGAGGAAATCTTCAATCATTTTCTTCTGTTATTGCTGTTTAGGGCGTAAATCTGGGCTGCTTTCAAAGCAGAAGGGCAGCAGCTGACCAGAGTAAGGGTTGCACTTTCTGGCCAAACCTTTTAATTTGTGGAGCATGGGATTGGGTTTGGATCAGTCACTTCAGGAAAAGGTGAGGTTTGACCTGTGTGTTAGACCAAAAATCGAGTGCTATTTCTGGCTGGAACCTTGAGCCTGTAGAGAGGAGAGTCATGTCCATCACTCACTGGTGCTTTCCCCATTTATCCTGGTGGAGCATCAAATTGTCTTTGGGGCTGAGAATGGGGGAAGGGTGGGAAAACCCAAGGAATCAACTTCCAGACATAAATACAATATGGACAAGTCATAAACATTATTAAAGCAAGTCTATCCCTGCAGGGCAGGTTTTTCTTCATAATGCTTTCCTGATTGCGCTTCCGCAGAGCTGGGGGAGTGAATAGTGGGCTGATTATCCATGGAGCATGATCTACATCAGTGTAAAACTGCTCCCTTTGTATGTGAGCAGAGAACTTTGCATATTCACTGGAAGGGAATAGCCATCCTGCTTCTTATTCCCTCTTCAGATTCTCAGTGGGCCTGATCCAAAACACAGCAATGTCAATGGCATTCTTTGTTTGGGCTCTTCTTGTGTCCCACATTACCATTGCAAAACCTGCCCTGTTTATCATCTTAAATATACATGCCATAAATGGGGCTGGTATTTACATGGTGTGTGATCACACCCCAGACTGATTCACCAAACGCTTTAGAAAATGGGTAGGTCAGTGGATGGGCAACCAGGAACTGTTTCTGCAAAGGCAGAATATAAGGGGGGGAAACAGTAAAAAAAATTGCTGTATTAGCAGAACTGTCTCTAATTGTTCTCTTAAAAAAACTAAAACCCTTAGGAGAAATCCAAGTCTTTTAACATAATGCTTCCTTGAGCCTGACTCCAGTTTTCCAGCTCATCCAAAACATCATAGAATCATAAATATCCCGAGTCAGAAGGGACCCCCAAGGATCCAAAGTAGCACTGGCTTTGATAAAGATTTCATGTACAGTGTGTCACTGCTCACTGGGAGAGCCCAGGTGGGATCTGGGGGCAAGAGTCAGAAAGAATCTGATTTTGTGTAAAGATAGATGTTGACAAGAATATCCCACTTATGCCTGATACAGCCAGAGTAGCAAAGACTTTTTAAACAGATGTGCAAGGTGCAGTAGTTTCGTTCTTCAATTATGACAGAATTTTTCCCAACACCTTAATGAACATTCATTTGCAATGTATTAAACCACTTTTTCTCTTAAATGTAAAGATCAGTGCTAGGAGCTATACATTGTGCAAGATAATTGCACCGTGTAATTCTGGTGCTTCAACAATTTATACTGAAATATTGATGGATATGTTCCAACATTCTTCTTTTTCTTTTTTTTCCCCACAAGCATATTTCATAATCTTTTAAATATCTCTCCCCTGAAAACTTTAATGTAAAGCACAAATCCTCTTATGTAATAGAAGTTTAATGCATCTGGATACTGCTAACCAAACAAGAGCATTTCAGACCCATTTCTATTTTCAGAAATAAAAGATGTTAACAGAAGGTATTGTGAATATGAATTTATGAGGAATATGCAGTAGCAGAAGGGCATGACTAAGGAAAAGTTAAGGACTCCCCTTTAATATTAGGAACACAAATTCTCTTTTCTCATTTTTCATGGGCATAACTAAGAATAAAACCCCTTCCATTTTCAAATAGAAATTTAATGCTAAGTGGCACTTGGCATAATCTCCTTAGGAGAGGCACTCTGGAGTTTTGCTGTCTGTGGTTCCACCGCTGACCCAAGACTTGTGCAGTGAAAGAGAAATGCTCTGAGGTGAAGCAGAGCATTGAGGAGGATCTCAGAGAAGGAACCTCACTTGTAAGCAGTGGTTGGAATGGTTAGTTCAAGGGGTTTGTGTGTTTGCTGTAAAACTAGAACTTGAATCGAGCAAATAATAGTCATTAATGAGTACTCAGGGTGAAGCATTTGGTTGTGAATTTATGCAGACTGTGCAGAAAGCTCTTGGGTTTGTTACAGGAGGAAAGAGTTGGAAGATTCTTGGGTGCCAAGAGCTCTGCCTCGGCTGGGGGGTTAATTGGCACAGAAAAGTTGAGGGGGTTCCCTGTAGCACTGCCCTTGGCTCCTGGCATGTAAACAAAACATAAATTGCAGAGAAAGACCTGTGAAATCCAGTAAATGATCTCTGAATTTGCCACAGTGCCCTGTTTAGTGGTGAGCTTGCAATGCAATTTCTGCTCCTGGTGATGTGCATTTTTTCCTCCACAAAGCACATCATGCCATGGTGTTTTTCTGTTCACCTGCAGAGTTCTCTCTCCTTTGTCTGACAGTTTCCTTTCTCCTTTCCCACATCTTTCCTGCTCTGTATCTCTGCCCTATCCCTGGAAGTGTCCAAGGCCAGGGTGGATGGAGTTCTGAGCAACCTGGTCTAGTGGAAGGTGTCCCTGCCCGTGGCAGTGGGGTTGAAAGAGATACCTTTAAGGTCCCTCCCAACCCAAACCATTCTGTGATTCTGAGGTTCCTGTATCCTGTCCCATCTGCTGGAGATTTAAGCAAGACTTGTACAGGCAACAGTTCTGACCCTTGCTAGTTGTCCCCAGCCCTGTCCTGGGAAGTCCCCTCACTGACAATGAGCCTAGATCAGCTTTTCTTCCCTTCAGCCCTTGGTCCCCTCCCTAAGCCCATGAGATGGGTACTTGCTGTGAGAATGGTGCTGACATTTGCTCACCAGGGATTGGCCTGAGCCCATCATTTCATGTCCTATAGATCCCCAGGAAGAACCAGATGCTAATGAGTGCCAGGCCATTAGAGGCCTGGCATGCACTGCAGCTCCAGTGTCCTAAACTCAGTGTCCTGAGCCCATTATCCATTGGAGCTGCTGGGGATTGCTGCAGCCTGCCCTGTCAGCAGAGATGTTGCACAACCAGCCAGTGACCACCCAGGGCTATTCTCTTTAGGCTGGGTGCCATCTTTTCTGGGCAAGTGTACAGATCATGTCTTGAACTGTGCCAGACACACTGTTTGAGGCTCATTTCTGCTTATGAGCCTGGCTGAACAAAAAAGGATGTATATATGTATTTATATCTGTCTCAGTGGTGTTCACGTACAATCTGACACCCAGTAGAATGTCCTTGGGGATTATAACGAGGCACCCACTGCTGTACAGCGTGTTTTGGCAACCAGGAGGGGTGGCAAATCCCATGCCTGTCTTTCTTCTGCAAGTCTTCATGTTTCTTTTTGGCACATCCGTGCAATGAAGAACAAGATGCAAATAGTGCCAAAGCTTCTTGTAGAATAGATGACATTTATGTTGTTATGCAGTTTGCTGATCTAAACATACCATTGCCTTGCCTTGATAGCCCAGGGCAAGTGCTAATCAGCTTGTTTTGTGGGCACCATGCCATCTGAAAGGGGGAACACAAATAGAGACAGAATGTGCATCATCTATGAGCATTGCAAGAACATGATTCCCAGCTGAGAGTATTGAAATGTGTCTGTCTCCTGAGCGTGCATGTTGGCATGGAAAAGAGAAGTGACAGCGTTAAATGGAATGGATTTGGAATAGATGAAGGTTATATTCCTTAGCTGATTCGAGTGTTTATTATATGGGTCATGTTGTCAACTGATGTAAATGGGCATGGCTGCATTGAAAGCAGTGGGGTCACCAAATCTGACCTGCTGAGCCCCTGACCCTGTGTGACTGCTCCCTATGAGAAGCTTTCCTTCTCCTTTTGTCCTCTGGGGTGCCATCAAAGGGTGTTTAGTCTCAAAGGTAATATGTGAGATGAGTTTGGGTTCCTGTACTGTCTTCACAGCTCTGTCGCTCACACTTGGTGCTGGGCAGTTTGCCCTCTGTGTGCCTGGTTCACTTTGGGTGTGGAACAGGCCTTGGTTTTAATTAGCATTTTGTACTGAGGGCTTTGATCGGGGTTTGCTGGAATGGCAGGCCTGGGGGAATAGCTCACTTGCTGGAGTGCTGCAGTGGGTATGGCTCTTTGACAAAGGTGTCCGTGGAAAACAAGGAGAGGGGGTTGTGTTTTGTGCCAAGGAGCAGCAGTGGGTGTTGGGATCAGAGCAGGGAGACTCACAAAGAGGGGGGCATGGTCAGCATCTCCTATGAACCACCTGACTGAGAAGAAGAGCTGAATGAAGCTGCCTTTAAACAACTGGAAAAAAGTCTTTGTCACTGCAATATGGGTGATTCTGATTAGAGGAGAACCCCCAAACCGTGGAGAGGGATGCAGCCCCAGAGCAGGTGCCCAGCGAGGCTGTGGGGCATCCATTCCTGTGGCCACCAGCTGATTCCACCTTGAGGTTAGCCATGTTTTGAGTAGAAGGATGACTTGGGTGACTTCCAACTATCTTTTACAACCTCTCCATGAAACGCTATTTTCTCCAAACCCCTGTGACTCTCATGAGTTTTCCCTGGATTAGCAGACAGATGAGGTGTAGCCTCTCCATCCTCATCCTCACTTCCAGTAGCATCTGAAGTACCCTCAGTGCCATCTCCCACCTTCACTTGGGTGTTTCATGCACATCCCTCTCCTCTAGCTGTGCTTTTCTTATTTCCTTGCTTGTTTATTCCTCCGATTGGATTTTTATGGCCATGTTTTAGGAAAACACGCTCTGTGGGTATTACATATAAACAATTACAGTTGAAAACCCCTGAAGATGGACTGAAAGTGGATACTTGCATGAAATAACAGGGGACTTTGGATGTACAAGTAGAACTCTAATAGCTGGCTTGAGTTCATTGTGGTAATCTGGCCCTTATCCCAGCCTTTTTGAAAGATAATCATCGTTCCAAGAGAGGTTTTCATTGACTATAGCATACACTTTATATTTCACTGTGTAATGGAACCTTCTATACACTCAAGGAAAACAATTTACAGAGCTAATTACTGAACTCTGCAGATATAATCCTTTAAATGGGTTATGGCAGATAAGAGTTTATGTTAAAAAAGAAGAAATGTTCTAGAGGAAAATTATTGTTTAGGGAACATTGATTTGCATGAATTAATGTTTTCACTTCAGCTGATAGTTAAAAATGGATACTTAAGCTAAGCCACATTTTAGTGTAACATAAATGCTTCATTAGTTATGGTGAGAGCTGAAATCCATTGTTTGTTTGCTTTTTTTATGTCTTCAGACTTCAGTTGGCGTTGGGTCAAACTGTACCAAAGATTTCGGGTTTTTAATTAAAACCAACCCTACATGGATGCAGATGGGAGGATGCCTTGGAGTTCTCATTGTTACTTACTGATTCAGTTTAGACAATCCTCTCCACCCTCCTGTCTCAGCCTACTTATCAGGGAAATTAGGGCTGGTGTTAATGATCTTACCTGACACAGTTGTCGCAGAAATGAACTGATGAATATTTGCCCAGCACAGTATTTGTACAGAGGTGGTGCATTGCCTGTGCTGCAGGAGCAGCCATCTGTCACAGCTCTCACACTGAAGGACTGCAGGGAGCAGCTGGGCTTGAGAAGTCAAGTAACTTCTGCACAACTTTTTTTTGGTTGCTCTTTTTATCACTTGTAGTTTGATTCAGAGGGTAGCCCAGGACTGTACCTGCTGTCAGTTGTTGTGGCTTTATGGCCTGCTCAGTCTGGGGTTATAGCACAAGTTGTCCATGTAAGAGGTTCAGCACTGTTTAGAAGGTGTTAGTAATGAACTAGACAGAATGTTTAAGTTTAATTTAAATTCATTTTCTCCTGTGTAGCTGAGTGTTGGTGACAGATTGAGAGAGGAGGAGTAAACCACAGCATTGTGTTTTAAAGCAACCCAGTGGAACAACGGGTATGTATGTTTGTTTTCCATGATTCTCTTTAATTAGCCTGTAATTTCTGTGTTGTGTTACCTTGATTGTGTTTAAAGGCAGTTCACGTATATCCAAAGAGGAAGGGACTAAGGGCGATATTAAAGTTGGGGCTGATTTCAGAGAGCTGGGCTCTCCTGCAGTCACTGGCTCAGTAAGATGTGCAAGTCACATCTAAACCCACTGTGAGCTTCCTTTTTTCCCAGGGTCTGCCAGTACTGGTGAAATTCCTCCTGTGAATTGCACACCAAAAGCTGCCATCCCAATTCCAGGTGCTCCTTCCCACTGGCAAACAGCCTAAGGAGGAGCTGTTTATAGGTGAGATGTTCCCTCCAGTCAACTGGAGTGATGAGCTTTTTGTTCCTTTCTATTAGAAGAGTCTTGCCAGTTGTGAATTGAACTGATAATTAAGAGCTCAGGAACTTTTTAACCCACTGATGTATTTGTACAATATTTCTACAAAGATACTATAAGACTGTGATATATTGCACAAATCCATTGCTGCTACATGGTTATAGCAACAAATTTTTAACATGGGGGGTTGGAACTGGATGATCTTTAAGGACCCTTCCAACCCAAACCACTCTGCGATTCTATGAAATTCCTGGATGCAAAAATGCATATTAACTAGAAAATGAGTTTCACTCAGATCATTAAAAACTCTCTCTTTTTTTTTTTTCCATTTTCCATGCACCATCGTGCTCAGAAAATTTGCTTTATTTTTGAAGTCCTTAATTAAGGGTGGAAATGTAGTGCTAGGCAGATGTTGTCATTTTCTTTCTACCCCTCCAGCAAAACCCCCATGTGCAGCGTGCTGCCTGGGGCTGAGACTGGAGGGTGGCTTGGTTGTCAGTGATGAGCATCTGCAGAACCTGCAGCACATGCCCAGGGACCTGCAGTCAGATGAGTCATGTGTTGCATGGGCAAACTTTAATCCCAGAGAAAAAGTTACAACACAGGAAGAACCCCCTGAAAATAACAGGAATTGGTACAGTATTTGGGCAGTAAACACAGGTTAGAACAGTCTGGGTATTTGCTGTAATCCTCTCTGGTTCTATTTTGAATTGCTGTGTTCCTACTTGCTAAACCACTTTCCATTTTCACTCTGTTTTACTGTGACATAAGGAGGAGGGATATTTTGGAAGCTGGAAAAGTGCCACTTGCACCAGAATGGCATGCCACTAATTTATACAGGTCTTTTGAACTGTGCATTGCCGCTCTGAAAGCTCTGTAAACCTCTCCTTCTACAATTCCTCACAGAGACCCCCACCCTCCTACAAGGCAGGACGTGCCCCAGGGTACAGGACTTGTGCTCCTGAATATTGGAGAGGAGGAGGGAGTTTGGATTTGTGGGCTCCTGCCCCTTTAGCCTCAGCGGCGTGGATTCAGTGAGCCCAAATATTGCCAAAAGATCAGGAGTGTGAAGGTATCCTTGGTGTAAACAGGATGAAAAATTGCTCTGCAGAGTGGATTGTTGTAGTTCAGCATCAGTTCAAGCAAAAAGGTCCAGCTTGGCACGAGGCCACTCTCCATGAAGGGTTTGGCTTTGTGGCAGCGAGGTGGTGGTTGGGACAGAGGTGTTTGTGCCCAGTCCTAGGCAGGAAAGTGCCTGATGATCCACATTTTAGTGACAGATGTTGCACAGCAGCTCGTGGTGAAGAGACCTGGATGGTGGGGAAGGGCTGGAGATGAGCTGGATGGAGCTCTGAGCTCTAGCGGATGGTGTCCCTGCCCGTGGCAGGGGAATTTAAACAGAATGGTCTTGAAGGTCCCTTCCAGCCCAAACCGTTCTGGGATTCCTTGATTCTATGAGGCTCGATTTATTATTTTTGTAATTATTTTTTTTGTTTCCTCCCAACCTAATGAAGGATTCCAAGGGTCTTGCTCATTCTCTGCCACGTTTGGGTGTGGTGTAGCAGATGTGCCAGGTAGTCACACTGAGGGAGAATCTCAAAACCTGCCACAGAGTGAGACCTCTTTTACAGAGGAGTAAACAAATCTCACTTCTGCTTCTTTGGGTTTTTTCCCTTTTCCCTTGACCCAAAATTTGGGAAAGTCACTTAGTGTCACCTAGGTGGCTTTTAATAGAGGCTTGGAACAAGAAGGAAAAAACCCCTCTTGTGCCCACTTGTTTCTTAAGCCACATTGCCCACAGCCCGTCTCACCACTCCCAGAGAAAGTTTGTGTAAGTCCTAAAATAATTCCATGCTGCTGGCCCACAAATATTCCCATTTGGTCAGCCTTGTGTAGAGTAATTACTGTTTAACATGGCACCACAGCTGGGTCAGGGCTTATTTTGGGTTAGGAGATATAAAAAGCTGTTTGTAAAAAAATAAATAAATAAAATTACTGTGTTTGTTGATCTGTCATTCTAAACAAATGAGTCTAGAAACTTGTTAGTTTGCTTGTTCTTTTCTCCTTGTTTTGCTTTAAGAGTCAGCATTTGTGAGAGCACAGGCTGTGGTACCAAAGGTATCCAGCCAGCCATTTGGGCTAATTTGGACATGTCTGCACTTCAATTACCAAAACTCTGCTTGTTGGGGAGCCAGGGTGTAGTGGTGGTACTGAGAAATTTCTGCGGGGTGGCACTTGCCCAGGAAGGGGGATCAGGGCTTACCCAGTGGGAAGCGCGTTTTCCTGAGCAGGTGATGGGTGGGAAGAAGCACCTTGAGGGGAAGGGCTTGGCTCTGTGCTGTCCCCCACATGGGTCTTTGAATTTCTGTGCTGGGCACAGAGCAGGCAGCTCATTCCCACAGCTCTGTGTGCTGGTGGTAGCATTTTTTCAGGCCATGCTGAGTCCAACATCAAAGTTATTTCTAATTTTAATACCTTTGATATATACATGTATATTTATATATGTGTACTTTACATTTGTGCATATATGGATATATGTGTGTGTGCAGCCAGAGAAAAAGAGAACAGGGCCATGTATATACATGTGTCATTTCTTATCTGCCCCTAAAATACAGGTGTCTCTGTGGGAAACAAGCTGGGAAGTTGTTTATTGTACAAGAGTTCAGGATGTTGAGGGTATTATATTCACTTACGTGGTTTCCCATGCTAGGTTGGTCATTTCACCTCAAAAATTAGCATCGAATTCTGTCTCACAGAAGACCCCAATATTTTTAGTAGTCATAGGAAAGAATGCTGTCCACTGGGACAGAGCAAGAGGCTGTGGATCAGGACTCAGGGTTTGCTCGTCTCCTTCTGCTTGTTTTATGGCCTGGGACAATCCTTAGCACTCTTCTGTGTCTCTGTTTAACACCAAAACGGGACCATAACGTGGAGTTACCTTGCAGAGAACTATTAAAAGAGGTAATTGAAGTTTGGAGACCTTTTATTGGCCTGTGGCATCAGATGAATAGAGCAGTTACGAGATGTATTCTTGTGGTTTGGCTTTATTAATGATTTGAACTCCTTGAGAAATTGCATTAATGGAATGGAGCTGGAAAACAAACCAGGAACAGGTAGGCAGAAGTCAAATCCCTTCATGGACATTTATGCAAAGTGCTAAGTAAGGAGGGCTCTAGACTTGGGGTTATTTTTCTTGTAAAAAACTCCAGAAGGCACGTGGAAAATAGTTTCTATGACAAAAATGACAAGACAGCTGATATTTCAATAATTTTTAAGGCAAGATAAAACTGAAAAGAAATACATTGGGAATTACATCTTTCAAACCAGGAATCCACAACCAGAATGGAACCTGGGAATGTGGGCTGCTGGCTCAGAAAGGCTCTCGGCTCTCTTGGCTCCTTGTTCCCCATCGGCTGTGCCAGCCAGGTTGGGAGTGGCAGCCTGGGAGCCTGGGCCAGAAGCAGAGACATCACGAGAGGCAGAATTGGGCTGGGGAAATCGAGCTGTGGACACAGTTTTTCCCCTGCTAGAGCGTGGGGTTTTCTGTCAGGTGTCCATCATATTGGTTGTTACCAATATCCATCATATTATTCCTTGTATTCATATATATCTGCCTGCTGTTGCTGCAGGTTCTCCATAGCAGCTTCTGTGGGATATTTCCTGCACGTTCCTGGTAAGGATCTAATTATTTTTTCCAGCGGCAGCAAATCTAATAGGCCCAGGTGAATGTTGTGGTGTTGAAACTAACAGGAAGGGTAAAAGTTTGATGCCAGGCTGTCAGGGGTTGGATCTTTCCCATTGTTGGTTGCCTCTTGAGTTAGTCTGAAAGAGCTTTCATTTTATTTAAAAGGCCTTTATTGATCAGAAAGGCTTCATTCACAGGCTCTGTCTTCTTGAGTGGCTGAAGCAGGTTTAACTTATGGTAGAAGTTCTTATTTGAGTTTGTTTTTATAGTCTTGTTTGATGCTCAATTTCTTCGTGTTTGTTGTTGTTTTTTTTAAGGTAACTGGGAAAAATTCACGTGGTTAGAGATAGAAAAAAAAAAAATAAGTGTAGGTTTCCTTCCAGTCCATTAATTTTCTTTCATGGAGCTCTGTACCAATTTGAGCACACAATTGGAAGGAATCAAAACACAGACATCTAGACCATTACATAAGATCAAAAAGAGAACAGATTTGTTTTGAAACTGGGTAGAATGTATTTGTCTGAACCCATGAATGTATCTGAGAGCTCAGAACACTCTTGCAGTTCTGCCTCAGGATGAAACTCAGATCATGTGAACTGGCGAGAGATCCCAAAATATTTGAAGCCATTTAAGTAACTGTAGACTTAATTCAAAGTCCTTTACTGGGTGAGGCCAAGCAGGAGTTAGAACTTGATTTTTATGCATGCTCTTTTCTTCTCTTTCTTCCTTTTAACTTGAAGTTCCATCTTATATTAAAGAAACCATCCCCATGGTTTTCATAAAAATGGATTTATCCAGGTTAGACACTTAGAATTTTTTATTTCTTTTTAACTGGCCCAGTGTTTTGTGCCCAACCACCCCCGACCCCTGAAATAAATAAATGGTGGTGGAAATTTCCATTAAAAAATGTTCCTGCATTGCCTAGTAATTTGTATTATTTTGCAACAGTTTGAGTTATAGCTCTTTCTAACTGAACTTCTATGTAATGTAAAGGACAGAGAGCAAGGGAATTGTCCAGTTTGGGAAGGTGTAGTGTTTAGGGGACAGTGTCCACCCACTGGATGGCTTTGCTGGGTTCACTGACCTCTTGTAGCCTGTCTACATGGCTGTTGGGGTCAGGCCACAAGCTGGACTGAGCTCCTTCTGCTGCCAGTCACTTGGCTGTCCTGGACAGAAAAGGAAAGACCAGCTTTTCTTCCATGGTCCGGACGCTGACTCACCTGTGTGGTGGAAGAAAATAGCCCAGGGGTTGCTGTTTCACCACCGAGTGCCTGGGGAGGTTTCAGCAGCTGCTGTGCTTGGGCAAGTCACCCTGCAGAGCCTCCAGCCCCGGGGCCAGTCTGTAGTTACTCACCCCTCCCTCGGTACCCTGGTGCCCCAGGTCCCCATCACTGATGACTAAGTTCTTTTTCACAGTTGTTTCAAGGCCAGTGGCAATATTTAGTTGGTTTGTGTTGGTGTTCCACTGATGCACAGTGTCAGTTCAAGCCTGTTTTGCTCGTAGCTGGAAACATATTCCAACTCCTCTGTCTCTTCTGTGTGTCTGGTCCCGAGCCCTGACCTGGGCCATGGCAGGACTGAGTTTCTGTGCCCCTGCTGCTGCGGTTCACTGCCCACTAACAGGGTTTCACCACACGCAGGGACCACTGCTCCCCAATTTCTGTGACCAAGCAGTGCTGTTGTGGCAGCTGACTGTCACCAGCCATCTCTGCCTTTATGGCATCTTTCCACACCCTCTGCCTGCCCTAGAAGGCTTCCAGATGCCCTCAGACCGAGAACCCTTTTAACACCTTGCTGGAGAGGCATCACTTACGGTGCTTCTCCTTATTTTCAGAGCTGGCTGCCCCAGTGAGCACCAAGCTGGGGACACCAGTTCAGACAGGCTACTGGAAAGAAGTTTGCTCCGTGACCCTGCTGAGCAGCCAGGCAGGATGCTGCTGGTCCTTGGGTGGTGCTGGCTGCAGCAGGGTGCTGTCAGCCTGCCATCCATCCTCACCTCCCCGGCTTGGCTCATCCCTGCGGCTCTCAGTGCAGACACAGAGGCAGCAGGCACTGAATGCAAATGCAGCACCACACAGCCCTGCTCCTTCTCTCAAACTATTGATTACGTGTCTGGCTTGCTGTCCCCTGGTAATAGGCCATAGGCAGGAGGCAGCAAGGCGAGGAGGAGGAAAACCTGTCGTGATCGTTCGATGTGGCTCTTGAGCCAATGGGAGGAGAAAGGCTGTGGATTGGGCTGGGAGAGAGCAAGGGTGGGGGGACTGTCTTAGCAACAGCAGGGAGCAGATCTTCCCCCCCATCCCACCCTGCAAGCAGGCTGGAAAGTTCCTGATGATGTCCCTTAATGTATTTGTCTCGCCCATGCCAAGCTCGTACGTGATCTGTGTGACTTTGCCGCATGTGCTGGTTTATCCCTCTCCTCCATGATCCTTAGGAAAGGGTAGAAGGGAATCTTTTCTTTATCTGTCCTCCTAAAACCAACTAGTGAGCTCAAGGTAAAGGGATCAGCTGCTTGATTCAGTGTTTGTGAGAGCCCCGAGAACAAAAGTGGGGCTTGTATTGTCTTCTGGTTGTTTTCTATCTCTCGGCACCTTTCCAAGGCTCTCTGGGGTTCAGACAGCCAGTTTCTTGCCAGTCTGTTGTGACAGTGGGAGCTGGACACCTTGGCTGTGTTCTCATCTCTACCAGGTGAATCCCTATCCTTCAAAATCCAGATCACTTTCCTGAGCTCTCTGGTCTGGAAGAAAAGCTTTCTCAGTTGAGCCCTCGCTGTGACCTGTGGGCTGAGAAAAGGCAGTCCAAGGCACCACAGTGCTTTGCCTCTTATCTGCCTTACAGCAGGAACTGTCCTTTCTGTCTCTCTGCCTCTCTCATGGTCAATCTGTCACTGGCTTAACCAACCAAAAACGAAAATGGCAGTTAAATTTGTCCGAACCTTTCGAACATTTATTGGAATCAAACAGTGGCTCTTCCAGCACTCCCTCACAAATGACCTTCGCTGTCCTCCTCTCACCTGCTGCCTCCTCCTGCTCCTGAGCATCCCCACGTTTATCTCACTATTTGCATGCTGATAATAGACATAGATTTTGTTAGTCCTGCATCTGCCCAGACGGCGGGGACAATAATAGCAGCACCGTCGGGACCAATATATATTGGTCTTAGGAGTGTGTCCAATAATGTCTGGGTCAGGGAGCCTTTAACTGCAGTGTCAGGGAATTTAGTCAGCTGTCATCGCTTCTTAATTAAAAATAGCTGAGACTCACTTACATTCCTTTGCTGTGGGTTAGCTCATTTGTCATCTTGTCCTCTGCTCTCCTGCAAACCCCCTTCAGAACCAGACAGAGGGTAGAAATTCCTGCAGCAGGTAAGGAGACAAGGGAGCAGAGAGTGGATAAGCAGTGCCATAAGCTGCTCTTTGGGTCGGGAGTTCAGCAGGATTCAAAGGGGACGAGGATACATAACCCCTCAGTCTGAAATGTTCTGCATGTATTTTGTATATATGTATAAACCCAGTCCCTGCACGGGCATGTGTCAGGGAATAAATCAAACAGTAACTGGCCTGGTGTTACAGGAAACTTTCCTTGTGGACAAACCAACTTGCATTTTTCCATCTTGAGTTTCCAGCATCTTCCTCTGGCCCAGTGCTCCAAAGGCAGGCTGTTTTTTCAGTCAGACCTTTTCTATGTACATGAGTGATTGGATTCCTAATTCCATGCTAAATGGAATTTAGTGGTATCTGTGATTGCTATCACCTTCCAGTAGGTTTCACTAATTTATTTGTGCTATTCCTAAGGGGACAGGGAGATAGGAGGTTACACAGAAGTTCAGGAGCTGCAGAGGAAAATAAATCGCATGCTGTAATATCATTACTGAACGAAAATGTATCCCCCTCCCCCTGCCAAAAAAATAAGGATTTATTGTGATTCTCACTAATGCTCAGAGCCAAGGGACAGTTTTGGCATAGTGAGAATTTTTCTGGCTTCCTTTTCACAAGTAAATCAGAGGTGGAAGGGCATTAGACTGACTAACTTCCTGAACTGGAAGTTGCATCCGGATTACCATATTTAATTGGCTGGGACTGACCTATGGTCCATGAGCTTTGCTAATCCATTTTCGAACCTGTTTATATATTTAGTCCCCACAGCCTGGCGTGGTGATGAGTCCCACCATTAAACCACATATTGCTTGAAAAGGTCCATCCAGGATGTCCTGTACAACGCCAGGAACCTGTGCAGGGAGGGAATGGATGGATCTTGCCAGGGCTGCGGATCTGCCCAGCCCAAATTGGTGGCAATTCCCCCTGAGACCCCCGAGGAAGGGAAGCAGCACCCAACCTCCAGTGCTTCACCACCCAGCTTGGGCTGGGGGACCAACTGGGACCAGTGGGAGCTCCCACACGGGGCACCTTCTGCACTCCAAATGGGGGTTTTTCTGGCTGTGCACTTATTTCCCTCAGGGATGTGTTCCTGCTGACTTGGCTGAAGATCCAGTGGTACTTACTGATGTTTTAAAAAATGTTTTATTTCCTGTAGAGGGGAAATTCACATGCAGCTTGTGGGATATTCCTGGTTAAATCTAATGTATGATCTTCAATCTGGTGATTTTTTTCTGAGTGCCGTTCGAGAAAGCTGTGGAACAATTTATAGGGATAAACAGGGAAGTGAACTGATTTGTCTCAATATTGCTGGAGGATTTTGAGTTGTTCTGAGGTGTGCTCAAACAGGAAATCAGAAGCAACAGGTAAAAGCTCATCTGAGCACCAAGCTAAGGACACAGCTCCATGTTAGTCAAGACATTGCCAGTGCAGAAATTTTTTTTAAAAACTAATTAAGCTCTGATGACTTCAGCTGTATTTTCAGCCTCTGATTAAGGCCATGATACTAATTAAACTCTTGAATTATTAAAAATGCAAATAGTCAGACCTGTGTGCAACAGCAGACTTGCTGTTCCGTGCTCCAGGACAGCAGTGAGAATATTTGACAGAGTCCCCTTGTGGTCACAGGTTTTTCTTTTACCTTTTTTTTAGTAGCTGCACTCCACTTGATGCAGAACTGAAAGAAAGTCAGCCACTGGGGTGTAAATGTCTCAGCTGCCTTGCAGCTATGCAAGGAAGTTTGATTAAAACACAGCAAAGTTTTGGAAGGAACTCTGGGTTTCTTGACGTAGCCACAGTGGCATTTTGGCTGAAGGGACTGCTGGGATTGAAATGCCAGGCAGTCCTTGGAGAGGGAGCCTGCTTTGAGCAGCAGAACTCTTGGAGCTGCCTTTCAGCTCCCCACTTTGTTGTCATAGTTCAAGATGCAAACCATGATAAATTATTTAAAGCTCTAGCTGTCTTCTCAGATCCTGTCTCTGGCATCCCCTATGACATGCATGCACTTCCAGAGAGGTGTCCACCCCAGGAGGTCTGAGTGTGGCCTTTCCTTCAGGCCAGGTGTGTGTTGGCTGTGGCACTGCTGAACAGGAGGGGATCTGAAGGACCTTTTGATCTCTTTGCTGTCAACATCTGAGCAGGCACCAAGCACCTCTTTGGAGTCACAGCCGTTCTTGTGTACATATACATCTTTTGAAGGAGGATTTTGCAGTCAGAAGTAGGGCTCATCTCCAGATGGGGAGTCCTGCAGAAGTACTTAGCTGGTCTTTGAGCTACAAGGGAGTTCTGTAGGCTGGCTGAGCAAGAATTGCCTCTCACTGTCTCACCACTGTCACCATGTACTTAGATCATGGCAATTTCTGTGTTTGTCATAAAAGGGTTTGCACAGCTCCAGAGCCAAGGGCTCCAATGATACCTTGAGTACCATTTCTGCATCTCTGCTGTACCCTGGTTGGTGTTGTGGGTGTGCAGGCCTTGTGGTTGAGGCAGTAGCCCTTGGGATTCCTGTCTGTCCCCTCTTGTAGCCCTTTTGCCTTGCCACTCTGGAGGCTCTGCTGGACCTGGCAGTGTGTGCAGCCAGTACCAGCTGGGCTATTAGAGGGGTATGCCAGAGGGCAATCTAGTTATAACTTGCCCAGAGGGAAGTTTCTTTCTCCTGCCTAGTTAGTTCAACATAAAGACATAAATAAAATAGGGTGCATGAGGCACTATTCAAATGCAGCAAGTGCATGTCATATTTAATAACCTGGGACCCTCGCTGGGGTGAAGTGACAACAATTTATTGGAGTCACTTATCAGATAAAAATATGACCCAGTGTGTGCAGTTGAGTCCAGACAATGGCAGGTGTGATGGTAAAACTGTCTTTTTCTGCTTCCCTTCTCGACTGGCCTTTAGTGTGTTAAAACAAAGAAATAAGCAGTCATTACTTTACCTATGACAACTGATTTTTTTTCCATCCTCCTGCTGTAATGGGCTGCAGGTGTTCCACAGCCAGCCCAGGCTAATCAGGACAGACATTCTGGCCACATGCCAAAATTATAAAACTGTCCAGAGAGAGAAGAAAAGAAAAGACAAGGGGTGGGGTCAGTGGGTGGGAAAGAGAAAAATATAGAAAGCGAGGGAGTCGCTCCATGCTGAGATTTTGTAGTTCTGTGTCTCCTGTAGTGAATACATCAGTCAGGAATCAAAGGTTTGAAAAGTCATTCAGCCCCTCCAAATGAGGAGGTGAACCATCTGCACGCCAGAGCAAACCTGGGGGATCCCCATCCGCCCGAGTTACAGCCAGCTCGCCCGGGATGCCTGGTGTGTGCATCTTCCTGCCAGGGAAACGACTGAGACCCAGCCCTGGAGTGTTGTGTCACCATAGTGATGGGCTCCTCTGTTCTGGGGCTGAGGAATCGCTGTGGGGTTGTCCGGTGTTAATTAATCCCTCTTCAGTAAAATTTGAGCTTGGTGAAAACTGCAAAGACAAGGCAGCCCATTCGGAGCTCTGCAGCCTCTCCCCCTTTTGGGTTTTACTGTGTGTCCTGTCCTCGAGTGCTGCCACACATGCCCTGTGTTTCTGGAAGCTGGAGCAGCGATGGGCAGTCAGTGGGAAGGAAAGATGTGCTGTGTGAAACAGGAGATGCCCCTGTGTCCTTACAGCTTTGCAGAGGGTGCTGTTTGGGCAGGCAGGGAGGGAGGCAGGATTTTGACTATGAGCCAAAGAGCAGCCAGGATAAGGGAGCACAAGGGAAAAGCTGGATCCGAGGCACTGGATGGCTTAGACCATTTGGCTTGCCTTGCCCTGAGGCATTTTAGCTGATGGTGAGAGATGAAGCCTCCAAAGGTGCCTCTCAGTGATGATTGCATGAGTGCCTTGGGGATGTCCCTCACCTTGAGCTTCCTGGGTCCCTAAAGGTGAGTGAGATGTATCCAAGCCTAAGGGCATGTCTATGGGAACATTCTGGTTTTGGGATCCACATATCAGACTAGTGAACACATTCTGAGGGTAAATTTACTTCACTGGATTCAATATCACAGATTCCACCCATAAGTGTCTCATCCAGATTTGTTTGGAGCCAGGATTTTTGTTTGTTTATCTAAGATATGGGTTTGGATGCTTAGCAGGAAAAAACAAAAACCCCAAAAACCCCAACAAACCGTAAGTGATGGATGTTCGTTATTTTCATTTCAGATCTCCTTTTGGCAGCTGGATGAGAAGGGAATGCCGTGGAAAAGGAGGGATTACCAAGTTGTATTCAGAGGAAACCTGAGTGCTGTGTGCTGCACGTCACTGCTGCAGGTCAGTGCCTTCTCCCCGGAGTCACTGCCAGGGCTCTCTGAGGAGCACCCGTGGTTACTCAGCCCCTGCAGGTGGTTTTAAAGGTGATCACAGTGACACAATCCTAGTTCACTTGTATCAGAAAGGAATTACACATTTGTAAGGCTTAAATGACTAAAAAGTGCTATTAGATAATTATTTTTTTTAAGGGGAGCAAACAGCTGATGAAAAGGAGTTTCAGAAAGTGCTTTGTAATCAGGCAGACTGAGTCAGTTTTGAATTTTCTGCTTTTTTGGATGGCCTTTGGGTTTTTGCGTTTTGTAATTTGAGAGGAAGAACCTGTGAGTTTTGGCTTGTTGTTTGCAAAGTGCTGAGAACACTGTGACATCTCTGAAAATGCAAACAGTAACAGTGGCAGTGAACAGCAGCTTATCAAAATCTTCTGTGATGGCTTAGAAATCTGTGGATTGTTTTCCTCTGTGATTCACCTCTTGAGGTATCCTGTGCTTAGATTTCTGACTTAGGATGCCAATAAAGCGCAGATGGATCTCTGTATGGGGTGTCCTGGTTTGGGAGCTGGGACACAGAACCACGTGGATATTGGGTGGCAGGGACATGACTTCATTTTCTTTTCTTCTTAAGCTTATCTGAGGGGAGGAAACTGTAGATCTGAGTGGAAAAACTGATCTCAAGTATATATGTTTAAAGCTGCAGCAGTGTGAGCCAGGCCAACTTGACTAAACCACAAAATCTGACTGAGCCTAATGAGAAACCAGGATGACTCCCAGCACTTAAAGGTTTCTTTTAAGATTATGATGAGCTGACAAAACATATTAGTGAGAGGTGGAATTGGTATGAGCCATGTTGACATTTTACTACTCAGTGGCAGCAACAAGAGACTCTGTAGAGATCAGAACCCTGTGTGCACGAGCCTGGACTGATTCACTCCACCTACTTTCTGGTGTTAACACCAGTACCTGAGTTAGTGGTACAGAGCTCTCAGAGTTGATGGGGTTGACTGAATTGGAGATGCTGCTGATCTTAAAACTCTTTAAATTAAAAGAGATTTAAATTAGATGTTTGGAAAACATTCATTATTTAGGGGGCAGTGAGGCCCTGGCACAGGTTGGGCAGAGAAGCTGTGGCTGCCCCATCCCTGGAAGTGTCCAAGGCCAGGTTGGACAGGGCTTGGAGCAACCTGGGCTAGTGGAAGGTGTCCCTGCCCGTGGCAGGGGGTGGGCAGAGCAGTGCCTGTTTGTGAGATGGAGCCATCAGTGTTGGAGCAGGGCTGTGGAGCTGGCTCTGCTCAGGCACAGCCAGGCTGGTGCTGAGGAGCAGGGCTCATTTCTGCTGGCTGGCACTGGACCCATTCCCTGCTAACTCCAGAGCTCTCCGTTCCACGCCAGCAGGTGCTTTGCCCATCCAGACACTGCCAAGCTTCCTCCTGCTGTTCTCCTGAGTTTCAACATTTCATCTTTGTTTGTGCTGCTGTTTATAATCCCTCTGCCTTGCCTGCTCAGAGACTCATTTGCTGTTGTGCTGGTGCCAGGATTTTCCATCCAGGGTGATGGAGCTGGGCTGACACTCGCTGGCTCCACCGCCTGGCCCTGAGCACGGAGCTCAGCCACCCCTAACAGGTCCCCTTGCTTTCCCTCCAAGAGCATGATTAGAGGTTTGAGGCTGAGCAGACAGCTGGTATCCACTCTCCCAGGGCTGCTTCTGTGTCTGGGCCTCCATTGTTTTTGTCCAAATCATATCTGATTCCTTTCCAAAAGCGTTTCAGTCTGTAAAACCAGACCAGGTGCCTCTGGTCATACTCATTCCTGAAATACCAGCTAGGAACAAAAAGCATTTTGGATTGGTCTTAAAATAGGTAGGAAGTTCATTTCAAACTGGGATTTTTTTCTTTTCCTCACTTCAAGCATTTGATTCTTCCCTTATGCTTTCCAGATAGAAAACCAGCCTTGCTCAGATCAGTCCCAGCTCTTAGACCTGAATTACTGCGTCCTCTTTTACTGGAGCTTCAGAACTGCTCTATGCCACACTGCAGTCTCTGAAACCTCACCTCTGCACACATTCTTTGCACCTTGACCCCTCGGGTGTTTTACATAGAGTAAAACTACCAGCAGGTCAGAGGGGAGGTTTTGCTGCAATGTGCTTTCCCATTCCACTCGTTAATTTGCCAAAACGGTAGAAAAAAAGCAAAATAAACCTTACCAGCCAAGCTTGGTGGAAGCATTTAAAAGCTCTGGTGGCCTCCGAGCTTTGGTTTAGTTCTGCATCTGTGATGTTCTTGCATCCCTGTTCACTGCCAAGCCAAGTGCTTTGTCCTCCAGCCTGTCCTTCATCCAAACAGCATGAGCAGTGCCCCTGGCACAAGGGCTGCTGCAGGGCTCCTCGTGCTGCCAAGGAGCTGGGCCCTGATTTCGGAGAGGAGATCTGCCAACCTTCTGTGCCAGAGAGTTTGCAAACTTCCCCAACGCATCTGGTTTATTTCTGCTCGTGGGTTGCACTGAGTAGTCCTTTTGTGTGCTCTGTCTGAGACTAAAACTGGCTCTGAAGAAGCCAGAGATAAATATGACAGCTCCTGTTATGGAGTATCCCCTGGACACTCTGGCCTGACCTGTACCCAGTGTGTGTCAGTAATGATGTTTATATTGCTGTGTCAACTGCAGTTCTTATCGTGTAACCAGAGCTGGACCAAATGAACCTGGAAAGCTTTTCTGTACCTCTGCTTTTGGGGTCAGCCGCAGGGACACAGATGGGACAAGCACTCTGCCACTGAGCTGTTTACCCCAATGAACGCCATGATGTTGTGTGATTCATTTGAGGGGCAAATAATAGTGTGTGAATTGACAGGAGAGCAGGGCAAGGGTGGATTGAACAGCACAGCTGCAGATTGGCAGTGGCTGTTTCTTTGCACCTCTGAGCAGCAGGTCTGTGATGCCTGAAAAAGGGTTTGCATCAGTCAATCTTATCTCCACAGAGTGAGTATTTTGGAAAATGTGATCCATTTCATTTATATTTAATCACAGCACAAAAAAAAAAGAAAAAGTGTTTATGCCTCCAGGACTTGCAGTTCAGTTGCTGCAGTGTCACCAGTTCAAGGCATCACCCAGCGAGAGGCACTGGGAGCCCGGCTCTCCGTGGGCTGTCTCTGGACAGTGTTTGACTAGACTGCTTTTATCTCTCCAGTCTGTCTGTGGGAGTTGAATCCCTGTGCAGAGACTGCAGTGCTTGGCATCTAATCTGCACTAGTTGACTCAGGCTCAGAAGGCAAGGGCGGGGGGGAGATAAGTAGGAGGGAGAAAGGTGGGAGTGGAAAATAACATATTTGAGGGGACAGCAGGAAGCCTGGGCTCATTCGCATCTTGGGAATTGCTCAGGACGTGACCAAGTGAGTGTTTCCTGATCCCCTCTTTCAGTTTTTCCCTCCTTTTTTTCCCCCCTGAAGACCAGGAAGAAAGGCTGCCTGGCAGGGCATGACTGGGGCAATCCCAACAGGGTGATGCCCTTAAATGTCACTAGAAAGCCAAGTGTCCCAGGTGGGTGGATCCTTGATCCACCAAGACACCTCAGTTGCAAAGATTTCCTTTGTATTCTTTCCTGTGGTACCTGGATTTCCATTGACCATCACCTCTTCAGTCCTGTCCTTGCCTACAACTTGAGAGATCTCTGTATGGAGGATATTTTAATTTGCTTGTTGTTTGCTTTTTCTGTGGAAAAAAATGAACCCAAATGGAGACTAAATGAGGTTCCTCAGTGAGGGAAAGGAAGAAAGATTTCTAACAGATAAAAGACATTATTGCTTTTGGATAAGGGGGATGGGAGTTGTTACTTGAGAGGAAAGGCCACTGAGGAGGTGGAGCAGGACAGGAAGGAGAAGTTTTCAACTGTGTGTCCCTTCAAGTACTTCAGGGCACTCCAACATAAAACTTGCCATGTGAACATCAGATGCTGCTGCCTGTTAAAGTTTGGGATGTGCTCCCACTTTTCAAGATCAATAGTCCCACACTCTCTATACAGCCAGGGCTGGGATCACAGGATGCTTATGGCATGTTCCAGTGTACTTCAGGATTTGATAATGTCTAGTCTTTGTCTGCCCTAATTAAATCAATAAATGGCCTTTGTAGTCACGTGTTAGCAGGTGACAAGCTGAGCTGCTTGAGGTCGCTCAAGAGGGCACCCTGGCAGCCTTTGAAAAAGGAAAAGATTTTGATCCAGAATAGTCATGATGTCCTAGTTTCCTTGTCCCTTGGGCCAGCTTGTTCCTAGAATAGGGCTCTGAAAGCAAACAGGAGAGAATTGTCTTCTCCCAGGTATGATCCAAGAAATGTGGTGTTTCTGCTGTCTCAAATCCTTTCTGTTTACTCCAGCTGCCACCTGTTTCGTTTCTTCTTCTCTCATTAACATATTAGTAATGCCATGACGATTAGGTGAGCAGATGATGTGTGATTTAGTTTCTAGTTGTACTGAAGCTGCTCTGGGTGTTCAGGAGCTGTTGGTGTGGGGTGCTGTGTGAACCCAGTGCTGCTTTGTCAAGGTGAGATCATCTGAAGTGGAAAGACATTTCGATTCAGATCCTCCTGGCTCCTGTGGTCGTTTGAAATCCAGATGAGTTCCAAACGGATCCAAATTTCACATGCAGTACATGTTCCACATCAACTCAGCCTGAGCCTGAGAGTGACACAGCCTCATTCTTAGAGATGAAAACAAATGCAAATCCATGTGCTGTGATTTGTTCTGCTGGATTAGCCCATTTTTTCCCAAATTGTTGCAAGGGCGTTTGCAGGTGTTTTCTCTGTGGTAGTCCTGGCATGCAGGTGTTTGGAAGAGTGGCCACTGTGAGCAGCAGAGGGAAGGGCACTGCCATTAACAGGGGTTTTTTCAAGGATAAAGGTGTGTGTGCAGAAACTTGGCCCTCTGGAACACATTTCCTTCCTTCCCTGGGACCCTCCAAGATGGTTCATTCTTCCTACATTTTACCTTCCTGTAGCACTGAGGGTTATCAATATAAAATAAAGCAGCACTAGTAGGATGGGCTTTTTAATTTTACTTTATTTGCTCAGAGGTATAAAAATAGTATCTTTTAACCTGTCAGTGTGCATTTACAACACATCTGAGGTTTGAAAGAGGCTGTGCAAAATGAAACCCAAGAGTAATAAGAGTGTGTTAGTAGAGCCAGTAGGCATTGAATAGTCTCTGTGGTGGTAGAAAAGCCTTAGGCTTCAACTGATTGCTAATTATGTGGCTTTATTCCTTTTTAAGAAAATACCATGCAAGGTTTGTAAAGGAGGTAAAGTGTAAAGTGTGTTAATCTGTGGAGAGTTACCAGTTTTGGGGTTGGTGGTTTTTCCTTTCTTTTTTTTTTTTCCTTCCTTTTTTCCCTTTTTTTTTAATTCCCATGCCTCAATTTGTTATTACAGACTGGGCTCTGGTTTGAAAATGAAGCCACATTCCCCAGTTCTGCCATCCATCTCTTAGAGCCACTGTGTCAAGGGCACATGTTATTCCACCTTAAAAAGAAAAGAGGGGAAGGAAAAAAAAAAGGAAAAAGGGGGAAAGAAAAGCAAACGGGGAAAAAAAAAAGAAAAAGGGTAAAAAAAAAAAAAAGCAAAACCCACGCTGTGCGGAGAGGGAGAGAGTTACAGCAAGTGGGCCCCCCGCTTTTCTCAGAGGGGGAATGTAAGCAGATCCTTGCAGGAACTGCTTCACTCAGCAGTTTTCAGCTTGTTTTAATTGGCCTGGCCTGAAAGAATTCTGAATGCTGTACCTGTGCCAATGAAAATGCAAATGTTTCCCGAGCCCAGGCCCTCGCAGTGCCTGTCCCCCAGCTCTGGAGCAGCAGCGGGGGCACAGAGACAGGGATGGGCTGCAGGAGGGGAGACCTTGCTCTAACTCAGCTCTCAAAACAAAGGGCTTTGGGAAACAAAGTCTGAGCAAGGGTAAATGCAGGGTTACGTGCTGGAACTCCTGCAAATCCACTCCCCTCTCCTGGCACTGGGTTGTGGGAGCCTTTACTTATCTCCTCCCTGCTGTCTGTAGTGGTGCTTGGCTGTGGAAGGTGTCCCGTGCCCCCAGAGGGCAGCCCTGCAGCCCCTGGCATGGTGGTGTTGGCACCACAGGGTGTCCCTGGAGAAGGGGCATTACAGGTGGGCTGGGAGGTGCCAGTTTGTGTTCCCCAGTTTGGTCGTCGCTCTCCCTGGGCTGAGCTGGGCTGTGTTTGTCAGTGCACAGCTCTGGGTCCTGCCCGTGCATCCCCAGATCTCATTTCTGTGCTCCTCATTCCCTTGAGATGCTGGCCCTGTGTAGAGTTGTCCTTCATAGAGTCATGGAATGGTTTGGGTTGGAGAGGACCTTAAAGATCATCCTGTTCCATGGGCAGGGACACCTTCCACTGTCCCAGGTTGCTCCAACCTGGCCTTGGACACTCCCAGGGATCCAGGGGCAGCCACAGCTCCTCTGGGCACCCTGTGCCATCCCAAACCTTTCTTCTTGTGTGTGTGCATGTGCATCTTCCGGAAGTAGCTACATGAACACAACCCCCCCCAACAAACACCAAACTAAAACAACAACTCCTTTGAAACTATTGATTCTCCTGTATTTCCTGTGAATTTTTGCTCCCCCACATGGGCCTGGGTACCAGTATTCCTCACAGACTGAACTCCCAGCCCTCAGTGTGACCATTCCAGGTCCAGATCACTCCACAATAAATGTATTACAAGTTATAACCCCACAAAAGCATGTTCTTAGACATCCATAAAACATACCTCCTCCTAAAGGACACATCCTAAAGTCCTGGAAAGAAAGAATAAGAAAAATTACCTGGCTCAGCTTATTTTTCTGCCTCATGTCAAATTACAGCCCAGCTGTGAATTGGGAAAAGAATTAATTTTCAATAACTGGTTGATCAATTCTTTTCTGTCTTTGTAACTCCCTATGCAGTAATGAATATGCATTCTCTGCATTTTCCAGATAAATATCCAGCATCTTAGGGTATTTAAAATTAGATCTGTATACATTTACCGAGGAATGATTATTCTGAATTTCATCCGAGGCAATTAAAAAAGCATCATGATGACATTTAAGGTGATATTTTTCTCCCCTATGTTAAATAATTATAAATAATAATAATGATTAAACAAATTATTCTGTTCCTCCCCGTCTGGATCAACCTTTAGGTTAATAATCTAAATCATTAAAATTCATCTGTCTCTCAGAGGATTGAGTAGTTTAAAAAAATTGGAGGAACTTTTCTGCATAAGGGTGATTGATAATTACCAAAGCAAAGATGTTTTGTGGGCAAAAAATGTAAAGGCTCAGCAGATTGATTGGGTTAGCTATTGGTCAGGTTGAGGCACAGTTTTATCAGCTGACATCCTGTTTGGAGGATGATGCAGAGGTCAAGTCCAAGCCTGGTTTTTACTAGACTGGCTCTCAGGAATTTGTGGGTCACAGCTACAGGATTGTTGTGTGACCTCGGGTCACTGATGGCCATTTTTTGAGATTATTATTTAATTACAGTGGCAGTGAGGCCTTTATATTTATTTCTTTTTTTTAATTTATTTTGCTTTAAACTGCCTTTGTCAATGAGATTTCTCTTGACTAAGTTCAGCTATCTAAAATCCAGCTGACTAGACCAAGTTGCTGTTGGTGGTGTCTATCGTTTCCTCCTTTGGGGTTGGTTGATTTACCCCCACAAGTGCCTGTTTCTCTTTATTTACAGTCTAAAGCACCAAAACAATTAGTTGAGAATGGAAACCCAACTTTAGATGGTCACAGCTTAAAGATGAATAAGGTTCAAGTTGTGTCTCAGCCTCTTCTCCCAAAGACATTGCAGCGATAATGTGGAAACCCTCCCGAATGCTGTTTAGCTATCAGAGCCATCCAAGATGACCACCTGAAAGGTATTTGGTTTCTTTGGGGCTTTACACCTTTCTGGTTAATTAGAGACTTGCCTGGCCACAAAATGCCGAGGCAGAATGGATTTCCAATGCGGGAAGGAAGGATGAGGCTTTCCCTGTGGGCTTTATTGGATTGTGAATTGCTCCACCTATTTGCAGAGTTTCTCAGAAGTAATCTGTGTTCATCCATTTTCCCCCTCCCTCTGGGCTGTTAAATCTCTTCCCACTCTGCTCCAACCAAGCCTTCATGTTGTCTTTATAAAAAATTGCCCTTTTTTTCTTGTTGAATGTGACTGTGGTTTGAAGGAAAACACCTCCCCCCGCCCCTCAAAGGAACTGGGACCAAATAGATTCCATATATACAGAGTATAGACTAAGGATATGGAATAAGGTTATAGAGACATGCCTTTCAAAGGAATTGGGACCAAATATACAGAATATAGACTAAGGATATGGAATAAGGGTATATAAGCACCTCCTTCAAAGAGATTAGGATGAAATGGATTCCCTCTATATGAAATATAGAATAAAGATACAGAGAATATAAACTAGGCTCCTTTAAAATGTGGGGGCTGCAGAGTTACATCTGATCTCAC
>JAWWEW010000065.1:3960396-3972297 GCA_035583185.1 Anabacerthia variegaticeps
ATATAGAATAAAGATACAGAGAATATAAACTAGGCTCCTTTAAAATGTGGGGGCTGCAGAGTTACATCTGATCTCACTGAACACACGCTCTGGCTGTTGATAACTCTCCCCTGTCTCTCTCTCTCTCTCTTTTTTCCTTTTTTGCCCCTTTAAATACATTTTTCTATTCTCATCTTCCATCTCCTCCCACTTTCCCTCCCTCCTGTGTCTCCTCATCATCCTGGGTGTCCCTTGCTGGGTCTGGACACCGCAGAGCTGGTCCTGCAGCTCACGCTGAAAACCCAGGGAGAGCTGCCAGAGCCGCGCCAGCATCCAGCCCGTGCTGCTGCAGACAGGCTGAGGTTCCCTTGAGAACAGCCTTGCTCAGGAAATGTAGCTATTTCCGCTCTGGCTGCAGCCAGGAAATGAGCAGGAGGCAGCAGGGAAGATATTTTTTTGAATTTGACAGGATTTTCTCCTTACTTTGGAGCAAGGAATGCTCGGCCAGGCTGGTCCTGCAGAGAGGGTTTTGCTGAAACCCAAAGGGGTGGTGTCTGGTTTTGGGGTTGTGTTAGACCCAGGTTAAGGTTTGGCATTTGAAAGCAGTGAAATGGAAGTGAAAGATCCAAAGATTTGAAGCCAAAATAGTAAGCATGACCTCATAAAGTGTCTCTGCTTTTTGTTGCTGACGTGCTCATTTGCTTGTTTGATTTTAGCTTGCTTGGGGTTTTCTGGTTGGTTTGTTTGATTGTTTCTTTTGGCACAGAATTAAATAATTTTAATTAAAATTAAATCATTTTAATTCTATTCAGAATCCAGAGCAGCACCTTTTGGGTGCTGCACATGTAGAAGTTCCCATCCTCTTCCGCCACAATGAAAAGGGCTTCAGCTCCCACATTCTGATATTGGCCCACTTTTACCTTAATTTTAAATAGACTTGCTTCAAGTTAATCTCGTGAGATTGTAAAGCAGTCAAGGGTGCTTTAGTTTTAATGGAAGCTGTGTGGCTAATCCCCCAGATTGTTTTAAAAATCTCATTCTTATTAGTGGGAATATCCTGTAAATTCCTTCTTCAACTAGTGCTAAAACTCACCAAAAGTAAGTATTTCCAATGAAATCAGAAAATAATAATGGTAACGATTTAGTGACATTTTAGAAATAAGTTGTTTTTAGAGTTACACAAAGGATAATTCTTGCAAAGTATTTCAGTTCTAGCTATTTTCAGAAACAGGCCCATACTTTGAAATTCTCTAGAGGAATGTTTTCTTCTACCTGTCCCTTTCTTCCTCCTTCAAAAAATCCCAAAAACAAACATACATTTTTTGGACAGAATTTGCCATTTCATCAAAATATTGACTGTTTAAAAAATATAATATATATTCATTACAGATGGATTTAAAGGATTCTATACTGATATTGGATTTTTCTTTTCTATATGAAAATATAATAGTAAAGCTGTAGTCAGTGCTATATAGAAGTAAATACTACTATTAAGAGCAGAGTTATTTAGTCAAAGCCAGAAAGTGGTTTTGTTTCTTTTAATGAGAAATAAAACATTTAATCAGAAACTTTTTTAATGGATAGTTTTACAGGATTTAAAGGTTTTCTCCTAGTGTTAATCCATGCCAAAAGGTTGTTGAAGCATTATCCTGGTTTTTCCCAGGGTGTTTCCACCATGGTTCCCTTGAAGCCTCTGTGATCGTGGCTGAAATACAAGCTCTGTTTGTTAGAACCAGAGTCACAGCCCAGGGTCCAAAATCCTGCCATCACCTTGGAAGGCAAACAAGCTTTGGCCTCTGCCCTAAGTGTGTGTATTCCAGGAGTGCCTACAGCTACAATTCCCGAGGGAGGGATGCGTGGGGCAGATGGATGTGCCCCAAAGGGGCCAGATATGTTGTCTGTGTAGCCCCTGGTGCCACAGCCACGATGTGTAGGGGACAGAGATGTGTTTGAGACTCCAGCACTGGGATTTGGTGCCTTTTTGTCCTGGGGAGATACAGATCCTTGTGTTTTTACTGTATCCCAGGGAGTTTGCTCCCAATCTGAGATGCTCTGGCCTTGCCTGCCACGCCATTGCTTCCCAGAGGTGGTTTGGGCTGGAAGGGACCTCAAAGATCATCGTTCAGTAGGAGGTCTATGTTTAGGTTGGCAAAGCAAGTTGGGTGTCCTCTTGGTGCAGCTCTGCTGGTCAAAGAGCACCAAAGCCTGTGGATTGTAGGGCTGGAATAGACAAAAAGGAGGGAGAAAAAAAGGGATGGCAGCAACTTGCTTGTAAGTCATCCAGAAGGAAACCAGGCAGGGATAAATCTTCTGACCTGTAGTGCAGTGCTTGTTCCCTCAGCACCCAGTGCCTCCCCAGCCTCGTCCCAGATCTGTGTGTGATAGTCCCACTGAGTTGAGTTGTGGCTAAGGAAACACAAATATTGTTACTCACACGTGGAGAGTTGCTCATGGACTAATCAGCTGGAAAGCAGACACATCCATCTCAGTCCTATTAACTTCATCACACAATTCATCACTGAAGTGGGGGACTGAAGGCTCAATTAGGCACTTGTGATTTTGGCTGGTGCCTGCAGAAGAGTGTCCTGTTGTATGGTTTTGTTTGGTTTTGGGTTTATGTAGTAAAGCACAAATAACATTTGCTCATGAGACAGAGCAGAGACACACTGCCAGAAATAGAGGCTCCTGACAATTATACAGGATGTTGCTGTGGTGTTATCATATGATTCATCCACTATGAGTATGAACAATTGGTAACCTCAAGACACTCTCACTTTCACACCCTCTGACACACATACCACTGAGGACAAATATCCTCTAGATGAGTAAAACATTAGGGCTGGGATTTTTAACTCAAAAAGGTCAGTTTGTTTTGGGTTCACATGTTAAGTTTTAATTTGCTGTCCAGTCCTTGAGCGTGGGGAGTGTCAGGAGGGTTTTCTGTGAGCAGTATGACGTGCTTGCTTAGTAAATCCTTTTTTGGATACTGATCCCAGTAATGGCTGTGGGTAAAGACCTGTGGCCCATAGTGGAAACCACTGAAATCAATTACAAAGAGAATAAATTTGGCCCAGATGTCGTGATACAAATGAGCTGAACGCAGGAGGGAGTTATACTGGAGGAATGACTCCAGTAAAGCTGGAAGAGACATGGCCAGAGACATTCAAGTGCTTGTGAAAAACTTCTTTGCAGGCTTTGCTTGGTAGGAAGAAATTGGTAGAGCAATGGCAGCTTGGATCAGCTGGACTTTGAGACTTGAAGTGCCAAATGTGCCCATCCTGAATGTCCCCTACCATGGAGAACAGCTGGAATGATGGATGAGCTTCTGTGCAGCCCCTTTTGTTACCCTGTGTTCCACCAGAAGTGGTTGAGGGCCACCACTGAGTGCGCATTTTGTAATTCTTCTTGTTTAACTGAGTTTAATTTACTCCTGCCACCCCCTTTCAGAGCTGGGCTGGGCACTCGCCTTGGGTCACCCATCGCACTTCGGGCGGCTCTTTTGCCTTGCGAGCTCGCAGCACTAGATGGCAGTGTAATGGCAAAAACCTGGCCTGCCGGGGAGAAAAGTCAAATTTCACCTCCAAAAAAAAAGGGGATGAAATTTAAAATTTGAATGCAAATCAACCAGACCTTAAACATGCCTCTTCAGCCCCCTTAAATTCCTGTAACGCTCTCTGTAGAGAACTAGGACAAGGTCTTCACTGATGACCCAATGGTGCAGGAGCAACGCCAATTTATGCCACCCACAGATTTGGCCCACAGAGTATCACGGTATCACAGCCATGCTTGTATCTGATATTAGGTCAGGATATTTGGGTGAGGTTTAAAATGTAGGAACAGCAAAACAAACAAACATGATATTTTTCTTCAAAATTAAGCTCTCCTCCCTCTCCAGCTTTTGCTCACGCTTCCTCACAGCATCATGTTTTGAGCTGCTTTGTGGCCCCAGACTTTGTGGTGCAATAAATTAAGCTATGGGTCATCTCATTTCCAGTTGTTTTGAAATAAAAAGGCTCTGCAGCATTTGTGGCCCAGAAGGGGATTTAAGTGGTGCACGTTTGGTTTTCTGTAGGGCGAATTCCACTCTAAGAACCCATGTCATTGAAGCACACAGGGTACGTGTGTTCATGTATGTTTTCTTAGGTCTGAATTAGTGCCCTCATTTATGACCAAGGCTTTAAAAAGGAGGGAAATGTCACAGTATAGAAAAATAAACAGGGTAAAAATAAATGGCAGAAAGACAGTCTTCACCACTCTAAACATGGTCCTTTTTTGGACGTCACCAAGACAGCTGTTGGCCGAGAGTGAGATCTGAAGGTCTTTGTTAGGAAACGTTATTGCTGAGATTTTCACTGTTTGGATTTCCTGTTTTCCTCACTTCTGAACCCTTTAACTTTTGTAATCTAAGCAGGGTCAGGTCTGGTCATCCGTGGGGAAACAGGCCGACTGTGAACAACAAGGCTATGTGCTGTGAGTGCAGCGCTGGGCTGGGGAGGTGCTGGAGGCAGCCAGGATCCTCAGCAGGGGCTGCCCTGACCTCCTGGGCAATGCTGGTCAAAGGACCTCCCTGTCTGAACTGCATCTGTGCAGATAAAAAATATCTAGCCTTGATTTTGAAATGCTGAGTGATGGAAACCCACCCAGTGTCCTTCAGAAGCACTTCTGGGGGGAATTGTGGTTGGCTGATTAAAAATGAGGGTCTTGGGTTTGAACAGAAGCTGCTTGGTTTTAATTTCCGTCTCACTGTATGTGGTTATACCTCTCTCTGGAGACAGAATTGCTCTCGTGAGAATTTTTATAGAAGTCTTTGATGTCCAGATATGATATGCTCCAAAAGATGCTCCAAGAGCCGTCATCTTTCAGATAAGAGGTGAAAGTCAGATCGGAACCATTTGATCTCTCAAAAAAACCCCAAAACAAACCTTGTAAAGAATGTGCCAAAATCCATTCAGGTTTAACTATCCACAAACTCCCCATGCAGGATCAGTGTCATAAATGCTTTTAGCAGTCCTGGTCTGGAATGGGGATCTCCCTGCATGGGCCTTTGTGTCTCCACTGCCTGAACGCTGGGGTAGTTTTTCCTGCCTAGAAGGGATGAAATGAAAGCAGTTTAAAGGTGCATGAATGAAAATATATAGAGAGAGGCTGAAAAGTCCCACCCACTTGTTGGCAAATCATGTAACTGTACCAGCATAGCTGAAGGGATTATAATCCTATTGTAGTAGGTGCTGTTGATATTGTTGTGTAATATTATTTGTCACTGTGTGGTATGTAACAGTTACTCCAAAGTGATTATGACTGTCCAATGTGGCTGTGCACCAGGTGAGCCTGTCAGTGCCTCAGTGCTGTCTGTCATGGTGTGCTGGGCTCATTTTTCATCCTGCACGTGTGTTTGATAAAACTAGTTCTGTCTCTCCATCCCTGGGGTATGACCAGGAATTCTGCTCAGTACCTTCTCTGCCAGCACCCCTCTTTTCCTTTCCACCACTCAGTTTCCTACTCCAAACCCTGATTTTGACCAGCCAATAGGTTGGATTTTCTGTGGAAGGCAATCTTCACAAGGCAAAAGTGTTTTCTTCCCTTCCTGGTTATTCGGGGTCCATTTTCTCGCAGGTACACGTTGGCTTTCCTCAGGGTTATTGTGGCACAGCTCATCCATGTTCTTGATTCTTTGGTGAAATTTGCTGGCTGGAACTGCGATTTAGTTCAGCTCTTTTGATGGTCAGCTGGGAAGACTTTTCCAAGGTAGCATTTAAGGGTTGGATTTATCCCACAACCTTCACCAAATGCCTTGGCTTTCACCTTCAGATTCATGGGTATAAGTGATGCCATGCAAATGTTTGGGGCTTCTCTTTTATGGTGCTGTCCTGAAGGAAGGCAGAGGAACCACCTGGGTTATATCAGTTCATGTGTTTGTGAGAGGAGGATTGGGTTCTTGGGTTGCTGGATGGACAGTATGGAGTTCCAGTCAGGTTGCCAGATGTCTGAAGGTGTCGGGGAGAACTGAACCATGACATGGAGCAAGGGGACCCGGGGTCCTGCTGTGGCCTGGTGTGTGGGACAGTGGTCTCCATCCCCCCTGCTCCAGAGCAGGTGGACTGGGCAGCAGCTCCAGCTCTCCCACTCCCTGACCTCTCTGCAGCGTTTGCTGCAACAGGACATTGTGATTTACAAGGACAACAGGCCAGCAGGAAATTCCTACCTCCGCCCCCCGGAGAAAGGAGGAAGCAGGAGAAGCTCAGTGAGTCAGTCATGTCTGAGTCACTGCAGACGTGGTTCCTGGGGTGGTGCTGGATCCCACCAACCTCTGTCCTGACCCTCACACGGTCCTGGTCACCATCCCCTAAACTGCAGCTGGAATTGCCTCGCACTGGAGTTACTTGAGGGGGAAGTGAGAAGCTCTATGTAGAAAAAGACCCAATTTGGTTAAAGCCATTCTTTAATATGTGAATAAACAACTTATGGCAGGTGCCTGGCAGCTTGTGATAATTAACGGAGTATTTATTGGGATCAGAAAATATACTTAGTTGAACAAGTCTCATCTGTCTCTGGCTCGCCAGAGACTCGGGGTCATTTGCTGTCTGGCTGCAGATAATAAATCAAAGGGCTGAAGAAACTGCAGGAGAGAGGGCATGAACTGCCCGAACATTTAGCTTATTGTGGCGAGCACCAGCCCAGCCACAGCGAAACTTTCCCAGCGCGTTTTCACTTATCTCCAACCCAGTTATTCCCTGTAGGCAGCTGAGTTGTCTGAGTAAATAGAGGTCACTTTACCTTGGCTAAACAATGACTTTGCTATAGTCGGTGCCAGCTTTGTAGCAGTTACAGAATGTACTTTAAAGGCTTGTTGGGGGCAGGCTGGCAGGGCGAGCGAACCAGTCAGTCTGGTCTACTTTGGGCAGGATTTAGGATGCTTAGTTAGATGATGCTGTGGTAGGATCAGCTGATCCCGTGCTTTGAGTGGGGATATAGTATGCAAACGACAGACGTATCTAAGGAGGAAGCAGCCAGGAGCTGGGGGAGTGGAGAAGGGATGACTTTCCTCTGATGTCAAAAATCCCATCATTCAGTGCTCGCAGTGAAAAAGGCGAGAGGAGAAGAATGTGGAGAGAGAGAGAGGGAGAAGAAATGAAGGGAAAGGACATGCTCATTTTGCTTCTGAATTTTGTAGGCTAACACTGTCCACCGTAAAAGGACGGAGAAATAAGCCTGATCCTGAGTGCCAAGTGCTGCACAGCCTTCCAAGCCCCGGGGAGTGTTCCCAACCCCATCCCGATCTGGACTTGGTTAGTACTGTCTTGATATGAATAATCAGGTAGATAAAAATTGTCAAGAAACTTGCAGCAGTTTCCACAGGGCTCTCTTTGGCTTGGCTTTTGTTTCTGGCAGTTTTAATGTTCTGCTCATTGTCTGTGTGTGCGAGGCGCTCCATGCCCAGCGCTCCCAGGATTTCTGCAGTGCTGGGAGAGAGGACCAGGGCTGGATGGGAGTGAATTAGCTGGAGCACCAGGAGCTGCCTGGAGCTCTGTCCAGGCTCCTCATTCTGCCTTCCGAGGGGCTGATTTCAAAAGGTGCCAGATTTTGTCCTTCTTGTATTTTGCTGTGTGCCGTTGCCTGTAATTAGTTTCTCAATGAAAAAGCTTTCTCAACTGGAAAAAACAAAAACAAAAAACCAAACCAAAAACCAAACAGGGGAAGGGGGGTGGGGGGGGGAGCCAAAAAACAACCCCCCGCATTTTTGGCAATGGGTTGTTTTTCTAAGCAATTAATTAAGCGCTGATTTTAAAAGAATTTGAATGAATCCTTCCATTCAGTGTCAAGCATGGATTCTGTATTAATCACTTCACTACTTGCTGACTGAATAAGGACTGAAAAAGATGCATAGAGTAAAAATTTCCCCAGGAAATGAATCAGACAAGGAACCTATGCCTCATCTCGCCTCCTCCAAATGAAGAAAGAGAGAATTTTGTCAATGGTGGGTCAGTTTACAAACGTGTCCTTTGCAGTGTGAGTCATACGGAGTGATACATTTCACAGCAATGCAACCACAGATGCAGTTTAAATCCAGGACTGAATGCCAGCCGAAGATAAATAGAAATGAATCCTCATGCCCATAATAGTAATGAGAATGAAAATGCAACCTGTCAGATCTGCTTGTGTGTCAGCCAGCTCTTGCTGCTTTTTAGACCAGTGTCAAAATTCTTGCTGGCTTTAATGGGAGCAGGATAATCCCTGGGGACATGGTCTTGTGATTGCCATTTGCTGATAAGTGAGGAAGAGATGTGGGTTTTTAGAAGATGGAGCTGGTGGAGGACCTGCCTTGCTGTGGGCACCTGCAGGGCAATGTCCAGCCCAGTGTGGATGTTTCCAGGCTGGCATCCCCTCTCTGCAGGGAGGTGATAAAGGAATCGGAGCCGGTGGGAAGCAGTGCTGTCTCTGGAGTTGTCTGCACGGTGTTACTGGTGTTGAGATTTCCAAAATGCTGGAAAAATATTTATGTGGGTTTTTTTCCCCTAAGCACCAGCATTTGTTAGTGTTAGAGCTGTTGAGAGATGTGTAAAAATTGTTGTTGTGAAACTACCAGGAAGATTTGTTGTTGTTTTGGTTATGGGCGAGATAATGAGATTTAGCAGAAAATCTGAGCTGAAATACAAAAAGTTTAATAGTTTTCACTGGTGCCAATTCTCTTAGTGTTTCCTGAGAGTAACCCTTGCTAAGGGTGCTAGTCCTTGTGGGTTTATTTTTCTTTAGTGGGTTCTCTGCAGCCACCTCTAACTTGCCAGGCTATAAAAGTCAAGAGGTCAGACATGGATCAAATATTTGATGGGTCCCCCAAAGTCAATGTGTGATAAAAATTTACTGCTGGCCAACATCCATCCATTCATGTCCTGAAGTATGATAAGATGAAGAATTGGGATCCTGCAGGTCCTTTTGTTTAAGATAATGGTCATACTTGGAAAGACCTTGATATTGACGAGTTCGTAGACACAGATTGAATGTATGTTTATTTATTAGCGCAGTTTTTCAGTCTCTTGGCTCAAAGACCACTCAGTTTGCAAATATCAGCACGTTCCTTTGTTAGAGTGCTAACACTGGGGCAGCTCTAAAAGGTTGGAAAAGGAGTGGAGAATGGCAGACCTGGAGTCAAATTTAAATTTTTCAAGTCCCTGGCCAACACTTTAACCATAAAATCAGTCCTCTTCTCTCTGGGGTTAAATGTTTCCTCTTAGAAAAAGAGCCAGAGGCTCTTGATTATCCATGCAAAACAGGCCAGGGCTTTGATTTGTAAGGTTTTGTCTGACACACTTTTAAATGAATGAAGCTTAATTTAGAATCCAAAAGAAAATCTAAATTTGATGGTTGAGACATATCCCCACTTTCCTCTCTTATCCTGAGGCGCCATTCCCCACCCTTCCCCTTCCCTCCTCCAAGGATGGAGCCGCCTCATGCTTTGAACCAGGAGAGCACATTTCAAGATCAGTGTGGAACAATTAAACCAATGATCTGTGTGCTTCAAGGAGAAAACTGAGCTGCAGTAGCTCTGCTTTGACAGGTCTTTGGAGGATTTCAAGGAAGTTACACCCACTTCATTCATGATAATCGGCTGTTTAACGCAGAGCAGCTCAGTGTTATGAATGAAAAGGGAGCATGTTTTGGCTTGCAGAACAACTCACAAATCTAATGCTTCACTCATCAAACAACCAGCCACATTAAAAAAAAAAAAATCTGACTTCATTCTTGAAATGAAATTAATGAGTGCAAGATTCAGTGAAAAAGAAATACCCAACTGTATCTTCTTTTTCTTTGGAGGTCCAGGAATATTTTACATCCCTTTGCTGGTGATTTGTGAGTCATTGTGGCTGGTTATATTGGGGGTGAAAAATGCAGCCTCTGAGTGGACTTTGATGCAGCTTAGACCAGGTTTTGGTGGCTTTTGTGCTTATGATCAAAACGTGCTGAATTGTTGGATTTCATATCGTTTTGGTGGCAAAAGGGAAGCAAGGGAAGAGAGTATTGTGGGCCTGTGAAAGGAGTGAGTTGTTGTGTGGAGGGGGCTGTAGGGGCTCTCTAAGGAGCTGTGGGCTCTGTGCTGTGCCTGAGCAAGCTCATTGATTAGAAATACATTGATTTTTGGGTGTTGAACCTGGCTTTGTGGAATACCATGATTTCCTGGTGCTGCCCTTTGTCGGGTGCCTTCATCCCATCTGCCAACACCGGCTGTAGAGACTTGGGTGATAGTAGGACTCTTGGGAGGTTGTTGTAGGCTAATGCTGGTTAGGATATGTTGAATTAAAGGCAGGAACAAGATAGCTCAGGGGAGGCTTTCTACCTTCCCTTATTCGCAATTAATTTGCTAATAAAAGGGCTTTCTGCACACCCATCCCCTGCCTCCTTTACCAGTCAGGGATCTGCCTGTGCCTGGGCAGGAAGGAATGCAGTTCCTTTGATCAAATAAACACCCACAGGTGGTTGCAAAACGTTTGTCATGAAACTGAACCAAATGTTTCTTAATTGGAGTTTAGGAAGAAATGTGTGTAATCATTTCCCTTGCTGCTTCTCATCTGGATTTGGGGTAGAAGTGCCAGCTGTAATGGTTTTAATTTTAAATGCATTCTCCAAAGCGTTGGTGCATACATTGGGCATTATGCATGTGTCTGTGAAACTGACCTCTCCCTGAAAGAGGGAGTTTTACTCAATGGAAGCCAAACAAATCAATTGCAGAAGAGGCAATTCCATCTGAAGATCTTTCATCTCTGTTCTGCAGCTGGGAGCCTCTGGTAGAAGGTGGGAAAACAATTTTCCTCATCCTTTTAACGCTAAAATAAGTCCCAGAACAGTGTTCAGCTAAAGCCACCTAGGGCTCTTTCCACTTAGTGTAAAAAAAAAAGGGCATTTTGGGCAAAAAGGGCTGAAGGCACAGGTGGGTTGGATGGAGCCTGGGAAGGGAAGGAGTGTGGGGACCACTTCTTCATCTGCTATACTACAAACTGACGTCCTTCTTTCTTCTTTTACCCTACAGAGCCACGTTTGGGGAAATGAAGAACTGAGCAGACCCCTTTTTATTTCTACTCCTTTTCAGGGTGAGTGAATCCTCTCGTCTCCACTGCTGCTCTCATGTCCTGTGCAGCTCCAAAGTGTGACTTAAGGTTCACAGGAAAATCTCTTTTTTTTTAATCTTTGCACTGATAACACAGCACTTAATTTAGCAGCAGTGAGGCAGAACATTTGGATTTTGTCATCCATTTCCAAAACTATTGTTGCTTCTTATTTCTTTGTTTCCACACGCCACCACCCCCCACTTGTTTCAGATTTACATTTTATTGTAGGTGCCAAAAGATAAGTTAATGCCAACTTGATGATTAATTAACTAATACTTTCCTCTGCTGTAAGATGGAAAGCCTTTATCTAAGTAACCTATTAATTATTATTTTATTTATTACTGCATGGGTACCTCTGAATGGAGTCAAGTTCTGCCCTCCTGAGAAATTCGAGCAGGCACCTATAGTAACAGGATGAGAGAAAGCCAAAGGAGCCTTCAACTTGTTATCAAAAAGTATGTCTAAATGTTGGGATCAGGGTACTTGTTTATCCACATTTTGCAAGCCCCAAGCAATATCAGAGTCTCGTGGTCAAAATCATTGGTATTGTGCAGTTCTGAGACTTCCCAGCGTGCTCAGAAGTGCAAAAATCAATTAAAATCTTGATTTCCAAGAGGTTGTGAGGATGGCTCAGCTGTTCCTAAGGTGTCTTAACCTGGTTGCCTGAGCTTAGAAAAAAACTGTGGGAAAAGCACAACTTCCAAGCCATCTGACCTATGGCAGGAAGGTGCCTTGTGTAGGAGTTTCCAGAAGGCTCTGCACTGCAAGTAGTGGTACATGTGTGCTGGGAACAGGCTGCAGACACCTCATCTCAAGTTAGTCT
>JAWWEW010000065.1:3972397-3995857 GCA_035583185.1 Anabacerthia variegaticeps
CCAGAAGGCTCTGCACTGCAAGTAGTGGTACATGTGTGCTGGGAACAGGCTGCAGACACCTCATCTCAAGTTAGTCTTTCCAGCAGGATATTTGGAATTCAAGATGGAATTCAGACAGCCTCCCACTGAGGGAATTGTTATTCAAAGTGCCATAAATGCATTAACACAGAAGCAGGGATGTGAATAGGTTTAATTTAATAATGGAAAAAAAAAAGGAGGAAACTTGGTTTGAACAATGATGATAAATTTATTGGTGGTGAGCTTGGTTACCTCATTCTCTAGAAATTATGATTAGACAGTAGGCATGAGGTAAGTGCATATTTTATGACACTTCTGAGGATCTTGCCTATGGGCAGAAATTAATGCAATGGCAGTGAGAGGTGTTGCATATCCTGGGTAAAATTCCCACCATGAGGAAACGCTAGGACAGTGCTTAGGACTTACAGGAGCTCTGTGCACAAAGGTGACTTGACCCAGTCAGTGCATTTGTAAAGGGCTTCTTCACCTCTGGGGCTTTGAAACACCTCTCTGTGCATTGAGATTCCTCATTTTCTCTCCTTCTCTTGTGTTCTAAAAGATATAACACATACCTAATTGATGTCCCCAAGTGCCATTGCAGATTAAATATTGAATGCACATATGCATAGTGAATAACACATATGGGTGCAGATAACATGATAATATGGCTTGTGAACCAGTGAATAATGTGTGTGCTCATGTAATAACTATCCCATCTTTGTTCTGCTACTGCTGAAATCTGGGTCCAAATGCCTTTTGCTTTGATTAAGCCCTGGGCATGAATATGTTGACACTTGTTAATCTGCTGAATTCATTGGCGCCTAAATTAGAAGTGTCCCAAGTTTTCAGAAGTCTTGTAGCTCCCCTCGACTTCAGTGGGATTAATCTGTTCCTGGGTGGTGTGAATAATGGGCTATTTTTAGGGGGGAGGGAGTAAGGGAGATCAGTGGGAGAATTGGGTAGTTAAGGGAGACAAATCTCCATTTCCCCCCCACCCCAAAAGGAAATCTTTTCCCCTCGCAGAGTTTTTTTCCTCGTGCTTAACATAATATCTGTGCCTTGAGCTTTCACAAAGCAGAGTAGGACAGGACAGGACAAGGTGGAATGGCTTCAAACTGAAAGAGAGTAGGTTTAGATTAGATAGTAGGATTAGATTTTAGATTACAGAATCTCAGTATTCTGAGTTGGGAGAGACCCACAAGAATCATCAAGTCCAGCTCTTAAGTGAATGGCCCATATGGGGATCAAACCCACGACCCTGGTGTTATTAGCACCATGCTCCAACCAAATTAGATATTAGGAATTAGATATTAGGAGGAAATCCTTCCCTGTGAGGGTGGGCAGGCCCTGGCACGGAATGCCCAGAGAAGCTGTGGCTGCCCCAGCCCTGGAAGTGTCCAAGGCCAGGTTGGACAGGGCTTGGAACAACCTGGAATAGTGGAAGGTGTTCCTGCCCATGGCAGAGAGTGGAACTGGATGAGCTTTAAGGTCCCTCCCAACCCAAATTATTCCAAGTGATTCTATGAAAATGCAGAGCTTTAAGGGCTGGGTTTCACAAGATGCAGGAGGAGTGGGAGGCAGCAGCTTCTTTTCATGGCATGTTCCAGGAGTTCGTGTGGTCACCTCAGATGTGGGACAGCCTGGCTCGGTTACCTCCCTACCTGCAGGAAATTTGAACCCCATCAGGCATGCAGGAATGTGTGCTAAATTCCAGCCTACATTAATGCTGTTCTGCTTTGCATGAATAGCTAAGTATTGACAAGGCAAGGTTATTGAGGCAAGGTCCTGGGGTGGGTATTCACCTTCCTGCCTCCTCCACTGGTTGTAGGAAGGATTTGACTAGTGAATTGCTTTATTTCAGTGACTATTTATAATGAGGTTGCAGCTCTAAGGGCTCGTTTTGCATTTTAATTGCTGGCTATTTAATGCAGGATATACAGTCCTTGAAGCAGGGATCAGAGCCCAGGTTTCCCCTTTGCCACAGGCAGCACATTAGGGAACTGTGCTCCATATTTCAGTGCACTGAATCCATCTTTTCCACTGAAATGTGGGAATTCTATTCCAACGTCAATTCCATCTTTCTTTCCCCACAACTTTAGCAGAAGTGTAGTGAGTCGTGCCACTAGAAAGCAGCTGACAGTCAGGTGGTTAAAGCACTGACCTACAAGGCTTGGAGAGCTTGGATGGGTGACACATCTCTTTATTTCCTTGGTCTCTTCACCACTAGGCTATGCAGAAATGGAGGATGGTGGGACCTGCTCTCAGGGCTTTGCATGTCATTGGCCCTGGTCACTGCATTTTATGCAGAGGGATGAGCAGGATGTGTTTCAGCACACTGGTAGCTAGGACTTGAGTCTGGTATTTGGAGAATTGCTCTCTTGGCCACCTCAGATCCCCATATTTCTATGCATGAAATCTGAGCCGTTTTTTGGAATGAGCCTGAAACCACTGGAGCAGACTGATCACAGTGTGGCTTTTACCTTGCAAGAGTTGTAGCCCCTGTGAAGTCTTCAAGGAGATGCAGAAATGGTGAGGGCAATGCAGTGATAGCAGCTATTCCCTCCCTTTCAAACCTAAGGGGAGTGCCCAGTAGACACAAAACAGTTTTAGGGTTATCTGTGGAGCAGTTTCCTAATTTAGAGCAGTTGCTCAATGTTCAGGAGTTGTCAGTGGACCAATGACCACCTCTAAATTTGGAGGGTATTAAGCTACACCCCTGGGCTCTGTGTCCTGATGGCTTGGCATAGGGGTGCTTCTCTTGGATTATTGAGCAGCTGAGAAAAGCAGGGAGATCAGAGCCAGTGGAGGTAACAAAAAGCAAATGTCATTCGAGGCTGAAGCTGGGGGGAAGTCCCAGTGATGCTTTGGAGGAGCCTGTTTCTTGCCCAATGCACTCTGCTCATGGATGTTCAGCTAACTGTGGGAAGGAGTGAAAATAAAGTGAAGTCTCTACTACACAGCAGGGAGGAAACATGAGCAAGGTGCCCAAACAGTAATCTTCCTGGTTGAGGAAGATTATATCTCATAGATAGATGAGGTTTATTCAATGTATTCTCCCTCAGAGAGGCTTTTATTTTTTGGGAGGGTCTCTGACCAGGAGGAAGAGGTAGAGATCGCAGCTTTGGGTCGTGCTGAGGTTTGTCGTGGCTCTACGCCTTTCCCAGGGACTTACCTCTCTGCCTTCAGGTCTGTGCTCTTTCCAAGGCTTTTTCCCTAAGCCTGTGCTCTTTCCTAGAGGTCCATGCTCTTTCTCCAGGCACTGGAGAGGATCAGCTGAGCAGGCTACAGCAGTGCTGAGCATCATTATTAGTCTATTTACAACATGCCAGAGAGCAGAGTTCCACGCTGCAGCGGCTATTGAGGCACACAATTATTAGTACAATTGGAGTACCTGAGAGAGGCTTGTGGCTGCAATAGCTGGACAAGACTCACAATTATTAGCATCTTAATAGCATCAGAGAGGAGGTTTCAAGCCTGCAGTAGCTCTGGAAGCTCACGATTACGAGCTCTTTGCAACAGGAGTGAGGCAAAGCTCCTGATGTTTATTATATTGCCCACCAGTCTGTGTCCTGATACTGCTCAGTCATGCGTGCTGGGAACAGCTTATCCGTGGTGCTCAGAGAACAGGGTGCCAAAATCCTCTTGTAGCCCATCAGCACGGCTGGCTGAGGACCTCACAAGGCTATAAAAGGACCGAAACTCTCTGTATCTGTGCCTCCTTTTTCTTTCCAAGAAGCAGGGGTTTTCACCATGATTAAATTGTTGGGGCTTTGTAGGACGTTAAGAACTGAACAAAGAGATTTTGTCACACAAGGTGGGCTGTCAGCAGAGATTCTGCAGAGAAGTTCTTCCTCTGAGATGTTCACATAGCTCTGTGCTGGGTCATAAGTGTGGTAATACCCAATAGACCAAGACCTCCGTGCTTTCAGCAAGTAGCATGTGGTTTGGGGTTTTTTTATCCCATTCCTTCCCTGTCCTTGAGGCAGAGGAAATAGGATGTGAGTGCCACACATGTGTTTCATACTCCAGATTTCTGGTAAAATAGTCTCTCCTGGCTGTGACTATGAACTATCCACATGCAGTGGGTGATGCATTAAACTTTCTGCCTTGCTTGTTTTATAGAACCATAGAATGGTTTGGGTTGGACGGAAACTTAAAGATCATCTTGTTCCACCTCCTTGCCATGGGCAGGGGCACCTTCCACTATCGCAGGTTGCTCCAAGGCCCATCCAGCCTGCCCTTGGACACTTCCAGGGACGCAGAAACTGTTAGTGAGTTTTGCAGTATCCTTATATGGAGAAAGGTGTGAAGAGAATGAGCACCTTTAATACACAAGGAGTCAGGTACGGATGTGAGACAACGGATACCTTCAAGGACAAAGTCTCCTATTCTTCTGTCTTTTAAATGGAACACAGATGTCCTGGGTTCCAGCCTGTGCCTGAACCACAGGACTAAAGGGAGGAGAGACTATATGTTTGAGCCCCTCGCTGTATTGCTGGCAATGTATCACTAGTTTCCATTCCTCTTTTTTGTTCTCTTAGCAATCCATTTGCTGTTGCCCTTTTCTCCCTCACTCAGCCAGCAAGAAACACACTCCAGAGCACGATGGATTCCGTTCTGTGGTGAATCCCCTACTTGATGCAGACATTTGCTGGCCTCCTTTCTCGGGGATACATTTCAATGGGAAGAAGAGGGGAAAGTATTCCTTGTTCCCAGTGAAACATTGCACTGGCAGCCTGGGTTATTTTGTCGGACGTGTGGCTTTAAGTGACGCCTTTGCCATCTGTTCTGTCTGCTAATTATGAATGCAAAACAAACGTAGCCCACAATTGCTTCATTTAGAATAAGGGATATGGCAGTGACCAAAATAGTTTTGTTTTGGTGTCAGATGCTCTTTTTATTTCTCCTGTCTCTTCCTAATCTAAAGCAGGTCTGAAGCACTTCTCCCTCTTGTAGTTTGCAGCAGTAGATGTTGCTGTGACAAACGAGACCATCTTCTACATGCTCATCCCTTAGGATTTTTAAAGGGCAATCCCACATGAGCAAGGAAAGGGAAAAGACAGAATCTCTTGAGTTGTGAGGGCTGGTTTCAGCTTTCACTTTTCCATTTTGATTTTGCTGATCTTAGATCTGCAAGTACCCCAAAGAGAGACATCAGGATATCTGCAGAAAGTCCGACAGCAGCTCGTGAACCACTTTCTCAGCCTGTCCCACCCGTTTCCTCTTACCAGAGACAAGTTTTGTAGCCAGACTGCAACAGCACGGTGGTGAGGAATGAGGCATTCCACTCTGGCTGTGTCCAGCAGCTGAAGAGGTGAATTTTTGTGTCTTTTGATTGTAAGTGAGCCATCACTGAAGGCAGGTGATCCGTGTCCTTCAGCTGTAAGAAGCCCCTCTATTTGCTCATGAGGTGCTGGCTGCTGTTTAATGCTGCCAGACTGGCTGCTGACTGACTTGAAGCCAGGGCTGTGGCAAATCTTAGAGGTATCACTGGCAGCACAGCCACAGATTGAGGTGACCTAGATTTGGGAAGTGGAGATGAGATAAAACGCTCACTGTGCTCTGTTCTGAGGGGATGTGCAGCCAAAAACGCTGAAGTGGTGGAACAGTTTCACTCTGAGTCCTTTGAAACTGAGAGAGGCAGGTGTTTTCCCCACTAGGTGATCTCTGATACATGCTAAGCTGTGACCCCATTTGTGCCACTTGTCCTTTCTCCACTCTCAGGCTGAAGAGAAGGTGGACAAGTGGCCATGGGGGTCACGTCCTGCGCCAGTAAAACTGGCTGTGCTCAGATAGGAATGTGTTTCACTTCAACCCTCCTTGCTTTCCTGGTGAGCGTGTAGACACATGTCTCTTACTCCTCCTTCTTTCCCTCCCCAGCCATTTCTCTTGCTATGATAATCAACATATTTCACATTATTCTCTGTCTGTGTTGAAGGGAAAGGGGGTTACAGTGTTTTTCTACCTACCAAAAGCAGTGTTTTGGACAGTAGAAGATCTCCCTCTTTCCTCCCCACGAATGTTCTCAGAGAAAACTTGTTGCTTTGTGCTTCAACATTCTCTTTCCAAATTATTTTGAAATTCTGCTTGCTACTGTACAGTTTTCCTAAAGTTCTGATTATTCCTTTTTTTTTTTTTCCCATTTGAGGTTGCAGAGCGAAGGAGTGACAAGGGACAATCTCTCAGGAAGATATTGTATCTGGAAAATCCTCCCTCCCCATTTTCAGAGCCCAGCAAAGTGTCCAAGCACAGCTGAGGCAGAAATATGTGGAGTGTTGGGTCATGTCTGGGGTGTGAAATGCCCAAATCAGAGATGGAAACCAGCATGGGCTGTCATCCAGCAGACAGGTCCCGCACTTGGGCTCACTCTCTTTGAGCACTGGGCAGTCAGATCAGGATCCTGCCCCAGGCTGGAGGCCACCTCTGCTATAAAAACTATAGAAAATGCTCCAGGACGTTACAGTGTGAGTGTTAAAGATTGAGTTGGTGTCCCAGGCCTGAAGGATGATGTTGTGGTTTAAACATTTGGACTGGGACCAAGAGATGTGAGATAAATTCCAGGCTCTGTCGTGCACTTCCTCTGTGAGCTCCTGAAAATCGCTGCTTCTCCCTGTGCTCCATCCTCTCTGCCTGTAAAACATCGTGCTCTGCTCTCACCATTCCAGCACTGAACTTGCAGCACTGAAAGCTCCTCCTTGATGGTGCAAGTGATTTTCTGCGAGTCTTACCTTTAGGGTTAAAATAGTGCTTTAGCCCCATGTGCCTACAAGAGAGAAGCCATTTAAAGTTTGAATGGAAGGGCACAAAAGCTCAGACAAGTTTGAAGGACATGATGATTAATGGTTTTTGCTCAGCCTGGTGACAGTGAGAAACAGCCTGGATCAGAGGGACTGAGGGGTAGCAACAACAGGAAATGAAGGTAGGGTACATTTTTCTCTGGGTTTGGTTGGATGCCCAAGGAATGAATGTCCTTGAGCAGTGCTAAAAGGAGGGTGAAGAATCATATTTGTGAGCTGTGTTTTAGTAAGTTTTAATCATTGGAATCCACTTATTTGAGGAGTTCTTTGCAAATGACAGTCACAATCTGATGGAGAAGACTGGGATGAAGGTTTGTCTGCCTGGTACCTGATGTGGACACTTGCCAGCTTCATGTTGGGAGGGAAGGACAGTTCCTGCAGACATTCATTAGGCGTGTCAATATCTGGTTTCTGCTCAAGTCATTTGTACCTACTTGTTGGCCTGCGTGTCCAGAATAGTTTACAGAATCAGTTGTCCTGTTTTGGGTCATAGTGTTCCTTGTTTGGTTGGAGTCACAGAAACAGGACAGCAGCCTTGAACAAAACACCCTTCCCACATGATTTATGTCTGATGAGATGCCAGTCAAGCGTTTTTGCCCTTGCCCTGGCTCTCAGGGGCTGGGAGCTCGGAGCTCAGTGCATCAGTGGCCAAAGGAAGGAGCCTTCCATGGGATAATGCAGCAGGAATGTGTAGGTGTGTGCACATGTTCTCCCCAGAGGGCACACGGCAGGCAGGGGCAGCTCCAGGGAGGGCTGGGCAGCCGGGGGCAGGTAAATGTGCACCCTCCATGTTCACCAGGACATGCTGAGTCCTAATGAGCATGGTTGTCCAGGGGCTGACACACCTCCCCACCCACTGAGGTTGTTCCCACTCCCACTGAACCATTGCTTGTCTGTCTAAAATTTGCATTTGCTCATCTTGGTTTCTTTGTTACAGCTTTGATGTCAGGGTGGAAGAAGGTAGATGTTTTTCTCTGTAGGATCTCATGTGGATGTCCGTACAGAGGACAAAATTTCTTGCTAGGAAGCTTTGACAGGTGTGAAAAATGTAACCCAAGCCATTCCTAACTTGTGACTCTCTTCACCACTTGACGCACTTGACCTGCTCTTGGACAGCTTTGCAGCTTTTACTCCAAGTACAGCGTCAAGCCCAGCACAGTCTTAGGTCAGATTTGGGCTGTTGCTTGTCAGGAGCTGAAATTCTGCACATCTTGCTTCTGGTTTCATGGCACATCTGATTGTTCCCTTTGAGATGCAGTTTCAGACATCACTCCTGCATGTGTTTGTCTCTCAGACTGGACCCAGAGCTTGAGCCTTTTGGTCTCTCACTGCTCTGCTCACCTTGTGGCAGCATCCCACTGCTGGTGCCTGGCAGTCTCCTGGAACGTGATGCTGTACCTGGCCTGCCAGGTAACAAGAAGGTGTGTTTTGCCTGCTCTAGGAAGAGGTTGGAGCAGTTCTCATTCCCTTGCCTCTCGCTTGGGGCCAGCAGTGATGAGGCAATAAAAAACCCCACGGCCATTAGTAGCAGCAAGGGGGTTGGAGAAACTGCAAAATGGAAGTGGCCTCCTAAAATAAATGGCCTGAACTGCATTTACATCACATTATATGAACCCTTAAGTGGTCCAAAACTACTGCTCTGTCAGGTCTGTTGTCATTGTGATTCCATGTAGCTCATTAAATAAGATATAGTGTCTTCTGTCTTGCAGTCCGACCGTGGAACAGTTTGATATGTCACCATCTTTTACTTCTTGGGAGGAACAATCTGCTGTGAATACAGTTTCCAGTGAAGGCAAATGATGTTTGTACAGATTTTTCTAGATGGTTGTTACTTGGCTACAAGTTAGAAACAAGTGGGGCATTCTCCTTTTCTGCTGGGGATTCAGCTCCCAAACAGTTCCTTTCTCTAGATGATTTTAAAAGCATGACTTGTGAAAGGATTGCTTGTACCAAATGGTAGGTATTGTCCCCAAATATTTGCTCAAAGGGAAGCAGCTCTCAGATCCCCTGCAAGGATTTTATCTCCTTGTCTTCAGATTACCCAGTTCAAATGCACAGATAATGACACATGTAATGATGATAAAATGTAAGTGTGACTGCAAAGAGTAACATTTAAAAATAATGATATACCTCTAACTAGGTCTTATTAAAGGAAAACTTAAATAGCAAGAGAGAAACAGATGCTTTGGGGGACTTGTGGATAAAAATAGTGGCTTCCAATTTGCAACCAAAACAAAAATGTAGCTCCACTTAGTCAACCTCAGCACTAGAAATTCCTCTGAGAATGTTAGGGCCCAAAACTGGGAATGCATGAAGAAGTACTTGGTAGTGCATCTGCAGTGGTCTCAGTGTATTTTTGCCTCTTCAGCTTCTCATCATAGAATCATAGACTGGTTTGAGTTTGAAGGGACCTTAAATATCATCCAGTCCCACCCCCCGCCATGGGCAGGGACACCTTCCGTCAGCCCAGGTTGCTCCAGCCTGGCCTTGGACACTTCCAGTGGTGGAGCAGCCACAGCTTCTCTGGGCACCCTGTGCCAGGGCCTGCCCACCCTCACAGGGAAGGATTTCCTCCTAATATCTAATCTAAACCTTCCCTCTTTCAGTTTGAAGTGATTTTGCTTGCTGCTTCTGGACTTTCTCTCTCCCTTTGTGCCTTGCAAATGCCCTGCCCTAGTGATGGTTCATTTAGCAGCTGCCTAGTTGCCTGGGATCTGTGGATTCCGTTCTGCTTGGAAAGATGCTCAGGTTGTGTCTGGGCTCTGCAGACACAGTTGTCTCTGTGGTCAGGATGGATTTTGACAGCAGGGGTGCAGGTGCAGTCAGGTGCTCAGGTGTTTGCCCAGTATTGACTGTGTTCCTTTGTGGGGCTGCCCAGGGCTCAGTTCTCTTCCTTGATGCTGAAGGACTGAACCAGCCTGAGCAGAGCTGGGTAGATCTGCCTTGCAGGATGAGGTTTTCAAAGGAGAACTACAGATGGCTTGCTAGAGGCAAAGGCAAAGAATGTCTCCCCAGCTCACCTAGACTGGTTGAAGATCTGAATGTCTGCAGGCAGCTCACACAGGGGGCAGAAGTGTGTGAGCATCCCAATCCAGCTCAGTGTCTGCTTAGGGCTGTGCCACTTCCACTGATTTTAAGGTAAAATGGTTGATTTTTCACTGCCACGAGGAGCTGTGGCATGATCCCTTCTCCTGGCCCTGCTGTAGAAGTGAAAACCTCCTTCAGAAGCTGCAGCAACACCTTAAATCTCATGTCAGCTGTGTGTAAGTGTGTGGACCTGAACATTTGGGGTGCTCAGACTGCCTATTTCTGGCCTTGATGGATCTGTCTGTACAAAAGAACTGAGCAAGCGAGGGAAGGGGGAATGTTTATTTTGTGTCCTGTTGTTTAACTCAAAAAAACCACCTAGAATGTGAGAAATAATGTTTTTTATGATGAATTCTACTTTTTCCTTCCCCATTAGGGCAGAACCCAAATCTTAAATGAGTAGTTTTAACTTGTTGATTTGGTATTCTTGTTTTAGGTGGTCCTTCCCAAACAAAGACAAGTAGTCAGGTGAGTCAAATATTCCACTTTCCAGTAGATCTATGGAAGAGAAATGAGAAATGATGAGTGGAGGCAACCCTAGGCTTCTCTGAATTTCAGGGAGTGAGGTTCAGGAGGGCTCTGTAGCCACTAACATGCCAAAGGGCATTTTAAAATACACATTTCATTCTCTAACTTGTGCAGTGCCACAAATTCACTTCCTTTGGAACCCAAATTTAGCAATTAGAGCTTTATGATTTCTCCTATGTCAGTAATGCCCTCACAGTGTCATTTGGAGCTGAAAGGAAGGGGCACTGCCAGAACTGGCCTCACGGGGTGCCGTGATCAAAGTCTTATGAGTGAGACTGTCATTAGGCTAAGAGGAGGAAACCAGTAGAGTAGTTCGTGCTGCCCAGTCTCTCCTTTCTCCACATGATGCTCAGAGTCCAACTCTACTTTTTTTTTTTTTTCAGATTTCTTATATTGTCCCTCCTTTATGCCTTGTCAAGGCTATTAGTCACAGTTCTCCGTTTGCATCTTACATTTCAGCTGAAACAAAGCCCATGGGACGTGTGGCTGCTCAGCACCCTCACCCCTTCCTGAGAACAGGGCTCGAGCCCCTCCCGGGCACACAAGTGCTGGGGCAGGGAATAAGTGTTTGATGTATTTCCAACACATTGGGATGCTTCCCCTGGATGGGGTGGCACCATGGCCTGACAGGCACAGGGACAAGGAATTGCTTCTCCTGTGCTTTTGCTGTCCTGGGAATGAAGCAAAGATGATGCTTTTTAGGGCACTTTGGGTTCCCCTTTTGGAATATGCTGAGTAAAATCCCTCAGTCACAGAATCCCAGAATGGTTTGGGTTTGAAGGGACCTTAAAGACCACCTCATTCCAAGCCCTTGCCATGGGCAGGGACACCTTCCACTAGACCAGTCTGCTCCGTGGGAGCTGAAAGCAGGGGAATGTTCTCGGATCAGGTCCAAGGCCCAGCCCATGAAATTGGCTTTTCCTGTGTGTGCTGCTGTTGGATTTGTAGATTACTGGATTCCTCACGTGAGGGTGGAAATCCTCGTCTCGTGAAATGCAGTGCACAAAAGAAGCAAAAAGTAGGGTTTGAGTGATTGTACCGAGCTGTCCGTCAGCAGGAGAGGATTTGAGGTTGTGAGGGATGGAAGGAGGGCTTAAAGAAAGAGATGGATTTCCTGCACCCAAATCAAGGCACAGAAAAAAAACCCACCAAGTTTCATTCTGTCCCGGACAAGGTCAACAGGCACCATGCACAAATAGTCCAGGCTGTGATTTAATCTGCCCCTTCCTGTGAGTAGAAGGTAAAAATTGTTATATCTAAATGTCTGGTTTGGGAACACACCCACCAGGGGCTGAAGAGGGGAGAGAAGGAAGGTGGTTTGATATGGATCTATGACCCCAGTGTGCTGAGAGGATGAGCCCCGGGTGCGTGATGGCAGCGATGGGTCCGACATTGTTGGCTCTGGCAGGGATTCAGACATCTGCCAGGGATGGGGATTTTGTCAGGAGAAGGAGGAGAGAGAGACAGAGGGAGAGCTCGGGGAGCCTTGCAGCTTTCTATATCTGCCCGGATAACACTTCCTCTTTAAAATTCCCTTACTAAGCTCGGCTCTATATTTTATATTCAGCACGAAGGTCCCCGCCCCACCCCCCCAGCCCTCCCCACCCACCACCACCCTCTCTGCCTTTAACTTGTTAAGTTTGAAAGATGATCCATACACACAGTTTGCTCTGCCAGTCAGCCCGTTTAAGGCCAAGATTAATGCAGTGCATTGGTGCAATCGTGCCGCAGTGGTGCGTGATCGGAATACGAGATGGAATAGAGGGGGAAAGGCCAGAAATGTGCCTGTGTGCTGAGTTTACACAAGCCTCCTTAGCAACTTGTCTGCTTATTTTTTATTTTATTTTATTTTTTTTTCATTTTTCATGGTTTGAAGGGGGGGTGGGCGTGCAGGAACGTTGTCCCAAATCACCAGTGAAGAAAACATTCCCTGAGTTTTTAAATAGCTTTGGTTGACGGTCTTGTTGTTGTTTTTTCCTTCTGCTTTTCCTTTTGTTAAATTAGTGGCTTTTTTTTTTTTTCCTTTTTTTGCCCCTGGAGAGAGGAGGATACAGGGGAGACTCGGAAAGGGATGGCAGTGGGGCAGGGGGTGGGGGCACCGTAATAGTTTTCATTGTGACTTCTAGAGAGTTGGTTTCTTTCCAGTTGTTCACTTCTCAGCATGTGGAATTATTGTGCTTTCTCCCGATTTGCCACAGAATTGGCAGTAGCCTGACATTGTTAGTCATTTGAATTATATTTGGAGCTGGGCTGATTTTTTATTATTATTATTTTTTTTTAAATAATCCGCCTATTTATTTATTTCAAAACAGCTTCTTTTATTTTGCAAATATGCACAATATATTTTATAGTCTGTAAAAATGGAGGAGAGGGGGGAACAAAACAAAACAGGGTGAGAGGATTATGGCAAGACTGTCCCCAAATCTCATATTCCCCTCCCCGTAAAATTCTTTTTAGTTGCCTACTGAAGAACCCTCTCCCTCCCCAGAGGAGGGAGTGGCCTTTTAGGGATCAAGGTACGTTGGATTATTTTTTTTTCCCACTTTGTGTGATACTTTATTAATAGCGTGGGGCAAGAGAGAGGCTGTAGGGTGGGGAGAGCAGGGGAGGAGGCAAGGGCGGGTGGAGAAGAGGAGACAGTTCCCCTCCAGTTCTGTACCTTGAAATAACTCCAGGGGAAAAGAGTTCCTGCCTCACTTGAGTTGTTTCAGAATCTTGCTCGGTGCTTTTACTTTTTCTTTTACTTCTATTTTTTTTTTTTTTTGTCTTTTCCCAGCTTTCCAGGGGGAGGGGGTAGAAAAAGAAAAAAGAAACAGAGCCAAAAAATAGTGAAGGCTTGATCTTGGCTTCTATACAAACAGATGTTGCCTGTCATTCCGCTGTTAAGCAGGCAGCAGATTGGAGCAAGCAGCAGCAGTTTAGGGGGAACTGCAGCAGAACGGGAAACAGGGAGGTATACAGATATATAAATATGTTTTTCTTTTTTTTTCCTGCTTTTTGTTTTTATTCTACACATAAATATTTTCCCCTTGGAATTATCTCTGATTACAATACGTCTGTTTTCAAATTTATTTTTTTTTTTTTAAAGTGGGCAAAACAAATCCAAAACAAAATGGGAAAGCACTAGGAAATTCCACCCAAATTTTACCAAAGCAGCTATCTTTTGGGTTGGTTTTGAGAGCTTTTCAATTTGTTTTTGTGTGTGTGTGTGTGTGTGTCTGTTCTTTTTCACATGGGTAGGGAAGGGGGTTCTATTGGAAATGCTTAAGGCATTCTTGGTAAGTGAATATTTGCAATGAATTAGGTCAGGGATTCGTTTGTTTTCCTTGCTAATGCCCTGGTTCTGGTGGGTTTGCCCTGCAGTTCTTGCTGTAGGTGGAATTGGGGAGCTTGGAGGCCTCTCTGTCTCCTTTCCAAGTTTTGGCAGCGTTGTAAGAGCAAGAATCACGTTGTTTATGAGGAGACCTTCTCCCGAAGCACCGCTTTGCTCCACACCGGGGCTCTTTTGTGCTCTGCATGTGCTCGTGGGTTTAATTCCCTCAGACTTCTTATGCTCTCCTCTTTTTTATTTCCCACTTCCTTTTTAATTTCTTTTTTCTGATTTAGTCGTGTTCTTGGGAGGAGAGTGAAAACAGCAAAACACGGGGAGTTTTGAGCCGAAGGAGTTAAAAGTTTCTTGGCACAGGAGCAGCAGTTTAGCAACAGATCAATTCATTTAAATGAAAGAAATCACATCCCAAGCCATCTGATTTTGAAATTTCACATCTTATGCTTCCACTTTAGAACAAAGCTTCTGTTTTTCTTTCCCCCCCCTTATTAATTCACGCTGCTTTTGTTCGAGACTGTTGGTTTTCATAGAAACTTTGTCTGTAGACGGTCTCTTTTTCTCTTCAAATATGAAATGGGGGGGTGGATTCATCTTCTGCTGTAAAGTCAGCAGTGAACCACTGCACATACAACAGCTGGTGCCAGGGCTGTTTTCACCCTCAATTATTGTATGTTTGAAACAGCTTCCATTTTCTGGCTTGCAGGCTGGATAAGCAGTCACCTATGGACTGGGAGAGATAGTTGTGCCCAGCCATTCCCACTGCCCCAGGGGCATTGCTGGCTGCAGGGCTAAGCCAAGGAGCCGTGCCCGAGCTGGGAATTTTCTGTATGCAGATATGAAGTATAAGTCCCTCCAACATCTGCATCGAGAAATAGCTGTTCAGCCTGACTCCGTGTGTGTCTGACAGACGAGTTCTATTATTCTGTACTTTACAGTGTATATAGAGCATAAGCCCCTGTAATGCTTTTAATAGTTAAAGCCTGAGAAGGATCACAAACAACTTTTTGTTGCTGTCTGTTCATTTAAATGCATTTGAGCCTTGGCTCCGGTCCCAGCTACATCATGTAAAAAAAAATAAATCAACTCCCAGACAGAGAAGTTGGGAACTTAAAAAAAAAAATAATAAAAAAAAATCTATTCCCACTTTGTTTTCACATTACAAAAAAAGTCAAAATTAAACTGGGTCGCTTACGAGAAAGGGCTGTGTTTGATGGGTGAAGGAGCAGCTGAGTTGGGGTGGGAGGTTTTGGTGCCGAGTCCCTGCCCGTGGCATTGCATCAAAGAAAGGCCGTGGTGTTTGGGCAAGGGGGACTCCTACCAGAGGGTGGGGTGGGACGACGGGTGTGGGGGGACCCCTTTTGTTAGCAGGCTGCTCCCCAGCCCCTGCACCCCCTGGCAGAATCCTCCAGGAGCAAGGACAGCCTTAAGCTGTTTTATTTCAAAAAAAAGAGGTGGTGGCATGGGGGGGAGAAATATCAACCTCCACCTCTACCGTGGCGATGGTCAGTCGTGGATCTGGCTGGTTTTATTCTTTCCTCCTCTTCCAGCAGATCCCAACTGTGTTGTAGGGAGACGCCAGGATTCCGAGCGCGAGCCCGTCCCCCCCAATATTGGGAATATTTCTGTGGGTGTCGTTGTGGTTACATCACAGCGCGCTCCTTCCTCATCTCCATTCTTGTGCAAAATTCAAATAATTCTCCCCCCTCCCCGATAGCAGCTGTGCATGGTTTTTTAAGTCGGTCTTTAACGTTGCGAAAGGAACAATAAAATGAAAGGCAAAACCGGCATCTTAAAACTTGGCAAGTGAAAGCAGCTTGGACTGGCAGCCAAGAATCCTGCTGTGGTGCAAAAAGAATAGCATCCACGAAGCCACCACAATCCGGGGTTTCTCTTCTTTTAACAATCGCATCGGCAGAGAGAAATAATTATTCCTTGTATCAGTGTTAAAATAGTCAAAAAGCTTAAAAAGCTTGCTTGGTGAACCTTCTCAAAAGCAGGTAACAATCCTCCTATTTGATTCTGTTTTATCAAACTTTAATTGGATAAGGATCTAGATATGATAACTAATCAGTTTAAGGAGTCGATGTGTGTTACTAACTACCAGGGAACGCGGTTGCTGTTACAACCTCCACGGGGCTTTATCTTTCTGAGTCGCTTTGGTGGGAATGGAACAAACTTCGGAGATGTTTGTGTTACCAGAAATGTTTTATTTCCACAGATTTAACTCATTGTGCGGGGGAGGGCAGGAGTGGGTTGGTCCAAAGGTGTAACACGGAAAATATCATTAAAAAAGAAAATAATTAAAAATTTAGATATTGGGAGGGGGAAGTAATTTCTCTTTTAGGACGTTGTTTGTTCCTTTTTGCTCCTAAAGCTGTAGCCTCTGGATATAGACCGGTGGAATCCAGTTCTTGAAAATATGCCATGGAAATATCCATAAATATTTTGTCTTCCAGAATACATTCCTTGAAGAGTTGGGCCTATCAATATGGCAGCGCACGGGCGATAAGAAATCTTGCAAAATGCTGCTGCTGAGGTGATTTGGCTTCTCGTACATTCCCCAGTCAGTGCCTTCCTTTTCCTTCTAATTTCTTAAAACTCTTTGAAGTACAGAAATCTTTAAAGACTTGGAAGTACAGGTCTTTAAACCTAAGATAGAGTGCATGTGTGTGTATATATGTGTATATATTTATAGGCCTAATTAGACTGGGGTTAAAATGGGGGGGAAGAGGTGAGGGAAAAGAATGGGAATTATTTAGCAGTTGTGTTTCTTATTTGTCTTATTTTCGTGGCAGAAGTATGAAATGGCTGCAAACAGCTTTTTACTGAGGCACACAATGCATTCCATAATGATCGATTTTCCTGGACAGGGCATTTATGCTTTGTGGTTTGCAAGGATACCACCCACAGACCAGCCCCTATGTTAGGTCTTTAGAGACTTGATTTCTCCATATTTCCTTCTATATTCCTTGGGCTGTAAACCTCTAAAATGCCACTTTTATCCTGGGTTATTACTAACAAAAGTACATTACTGTTTTGGCTGTCCCAGGTTCTCGTGCCAAAGCCTTGGTGATCCTGTGATCGCTGATTTATTAGTCAATGAATTTGGAAGCAAATTATGCTCAGTATAAGGACATCACAAGCCTTAATAGTAATACTATGCTCCTTAAGGTACAGGTTAAAACTTTTTATTTGTAATCTTAGCATTCGAGACAAATACAGGGTGGTGATGATTGATTTGTTCGCCTCTCACGGATTTTCTGCCACTGTGCGTATGTTCATCAGGTTTTCAGAAGGTACAATAGCCATGTGATTAATCAGTGTAGGGAAATGTTTCAAACCCCAGATCTTGTATAATCTATGGCTCTCCTTCAATATCCCTGAATATATTGGCTATAAGTGAAATTCACATTCAAAAACAAAACAAAAAAAAAAAAAACACAAAACAAAAAGAACGAAAATCTGTATCTTTCAACAAACAAACCCGTTCATTTGCTGCTGCCTTTATCAATTCTCTGGCTCACTAATTGTCCACGAGTTTCTTTTCCAAAAGGTATGGAAAGGAACAGGTTGGTTCCCGGATAATTTATAGCATACAGGTGCCACTAAATGACATCCCTGTGCCAGCAGCCTGCCCTCCTCCAGGGGTCACTCAGATTTATAGTGGGACCTGCTGCAGGGATTTCTTTGGAATACCTAGAATTTGGTATACCTGGAATTTCTAGGGATGATAGCTGGGGCTGCTTTCCCTTTTCCTCCGTTTCTCATGGAGCAGAGCTCTGCTGATGGTTCCCGACACTCCTTTTGTTTTGGAAAAGCCAATCAGGTAGCAAGGGGTGGGAGATGCAGAGAGATCAACCCTCCTTTGGGCAAGGCAAGAGGGGGTGGGTTTGCTGGGTGGGTCAGGCCCTGCCAGCTGCCCTCCAGCTGTGCTCGGCTCCTCCAGGGGCTGCCTTTGGGTGCCTGGAGCTTCCCCTCAGCCCCAGCAGAACTGGGGACACGGGTCCTGTACCACAAGGAGGGATGTACAGGCCACCCAAATGTTACAGCTTGGTTTCCTTCATGGACTTGAGCTATGCCAGTGGTTAGAAAATGAGATTAAGGGGGGGAAGAGGGGGAAAGAAATTCTGGAACTAAAAGACTGACTACAGCCCTCCCCTCCCCCCCCAGTGTGTGTATTACAGAGAGATCATGACTTTTTTCCCATCTCATATGAAAAAAATAGAAGTATTTCTTTGCCAGTGGAGAGACATGCAAATTAATTTGCCTTCATAGAAATACCTTAATGTAAAGAATATTAGGGTCAAAATTAATACACCTAATGTAAAGAAAATACTCTGTCTTAGGCAGTTTTGCATAAAGAAAAATTCCTTGCTACTCTTAAGAAATCCTGGTGCACGCAGGAGCAAAATTCCTGACTCCTAATATTGTGCCTGTTAGGGCAAAAGACAACCTGCATTTTAACCTTAGGTTGCCTGGAATAAATGAGCTTTGTAGATGGAGGGCTTGGGTTATTTTTGGTAGGGTAACATTTGTTGTATTCCGTTTGCAGCTCCGAGTGCACGATACGTGTGGTTGTGCAGGATGTGGCTGTTCCTGCAGGACCACGTGCTCCCTGACCCGCTACCTCAACACTGCAGGGCAAGAGTTCCTCAGTTCTGGGGGGCTCCTCAATCCCATTGCTCCCTCCAACATCAAAGTTATCCTGGTCTTTCAAAGATGCTCATCCCCCTGCAGTGTGAATTTTGAGTGCTGAAAACTTTGGGAAAGCTGGGCACTTTTAAGGTAAGTATCAAAGGAATCTAAACGTAGGGGATCAATTTAGATAACCTTTGGACAGATGGTGAAAGTTTAACATCTATTGCTGGATGGAATGGGAGTTTCTTGTAGCCAAGCCCAAGCAGTAATTCCAAATAAAGGAAAAGTGTATTTTATAATTGCATATTTACCAGGCTGAAAAGGTTGAAGTGATTTATTTTAAGAACCTACACAAGAAATGGAGTATTTTCTAAAAGCATCCGCATAGCAAAATTCTTTTCCAAGTGTGGATGTTTCATTTTATAGAGAATAATATTACCTTGCATTAATACAGTTTGTTTCCTGAAGAAGGAGAAGAGGTAGAACATGAAAAGTTTGTGACACGTTTAGCAACAGTGGATCTCACTGATTTTCCCTGCCAGCTCTGTGTGGAGCTCACAGCCAGGCTGCTGCTCAGCCTAATTCCCCACCAGTTGCCCACCAATAAAATGGGAAACATTAGTTACGCAGGAAGGAAAACTTGGAAACATCATGGGAAGGAGGGGACACTTCTTACTTGCAGTGGCAAAACTTTGCTCCACAACTGCTTTTCAGCACTTTTTTGAATAATTCTAAGGAAGTTTTATATTTGTCTGTGTCACTTAAGGAAGAAATGCAGAGAGTTAGAGCTAGGGAAAATTTATACATTGTTTAGCAGAGTGAAGGGTGGTTTTTTTCCTTTAAAAATACTATTAAAATAGAACCTCAGACCAGTAATGACTTCTCTGAAAGTTAAAACAACTCTTAGGCAGTTGTTTCTTCTTTCTGCTTCAGCCAGGCTGCCAGAATGGAAACAAGACAACGTTTTGCAGGGTGGGGGGATGACTGTGTATTGTCACTCTGTTTACATACAAAAACTTTGCTGTTTTCTAACTTGGTACTCTGTCAGTGATGTACCTCCAATGTTGGCTCTCAATTCCTCAGTACTGTGTAATTCTGTCCAGCGAAGTACTTACCAGACAGAAACACAGATGTGCTTCGTTTCGTCTGCTTTAAAGTCCATTTGATTTTGCTGATTGTCTCTCGAAGGGTTCCCTGGCAGTGCAGGACACCGTAGCTTGTCTTACAGCAAAGTCAATCAGAACTGTGCCCCCCGTCCTCCAGAGGAGGGGTTTTCAGGTGCTGAGAGAATGAAGGCTGCTCCTCACTAACAGCTCTGAAATTTCATTTGCAGAAGTGGTTTTCCTCCAAAACTCAACCCCCAAACCTTGCAAATGACAGCAGAGATCCCTGCCTGGGGCCACAAACCCGTAGATCCGAACTTGTGGTCATATTCCACACAAGCTTGTATCTATAGGTATGTGTCTGTCTGGCAAGTGCACAGTGTTGTGTTGCTGCATTTAACCTGACAATGTCCTGCTTTGCTGTTTCTACCTTTCCTCTAATGTCTTCCCCCTCCCCTTTTTTTTTAAGGAACATAAAACTGGAGCTGCAAATCTCACTCTGCAATTACCATCTCAGCTTTCAGCTTTGGGTAGTGTTAAAATACACTCGTGCAAAAGCAGCAGCTTGTTTGTGCCTGGGTGAAATGGGATGGGGCAGTTATTTGCCATCAGACTGAAGAAATGAAATCTCAGCTTCATTCTGCCTTGGTCTGGCAGTGGGGACCTGGTAGGGAATGTTCTTGGGTTGGTTAATTCTGAGGTTCTTGGGAAGCAGATAAGATTGTTTCATTTATAAAGTAACATGGTTCTATTCTTTCTTTGCTTAGTGGCAGCAGTTTGTTTGGGAGAGGAACAGTCACTTCTGTTCCTTCATGTCCAGGAACTTGGAATCCCTGGGCACGCTGCAGCTCTGTGACACAGGAGGGCTTGGCCCTGCAATTCCTATTCTTTCTCGAAAATGAGTTTATTGTAGAATCCCATTCCTTCCATTTTCATGGCATTTATGGCCTTAATAATAGTTGTGAAGGGAAAATAACCATGCTGTAAACTCCAAAAGAAGTCACAGAGCAGGAAAAAACCCCACCATGGAAGCAGGCAGTACAAAACCTGCTGTATAAAACTAACCTTTAAAGTTGTGAAAGCGGAACAATTATTTTTTGAAGGAGTCATTTTTTTTAAACCCCAAGGCACAGTTTCTATATGAAAATAATTAGGCTGTAAACTCAAAATAAGGTCTGACTATTTCTTTCCAGCAGCTTTCAGTGTTGATTCTACCAAAGGTTTGGTCTGCATTTCCACTTTTAAATTTCTCTGGGTTTGAACTTGGCTGCTTTACGCACATTGCTGCTATCCAAAAAAAAAGGGTTTTTTCCCCCCCTTTGCTGAATTTCCAGGGTTTTCTGTGTGTTTTCTGTTTACTATAGAAGCATAAAATGATGTCAAAGAAGTCTAATTACTCTTCTTTCTCCCTGTGATTGAAACTAGCTTTAAGAAAGGGAACAAAATGCACAGTTTGGCATTTGTGTGACTGTAAATTGGCGTATAGAGGCTGGTAGTCAATATTAGTCAATATTCCCCTCCTGTGTGCATAGGATAAATATTCTTTAGGTTTGGGTGCTGAAGGGCCTCATGGAAGCCCAGCTGTGGGATATTACCCAGAAAAAGTACCTGGAGTCGTGGTCTGCTCTGGGATCTCCGCTTGGTCTTTGCTAGTGGCTGTTGTTTCATCCATGATGGGATGAACAGAGGGTCGTCATGGGCTGTGATAGAAGCAAGATGAGATTGCATCTAGTTCTGATAGTAAAAAATGTTTTTCCTGAGGGTCTGTTGATATTGTGTGTCGGATTGGGGGTTTGTTTTTTAAATGCTGGGAGTATTCACTGTATGAGACATATAGTGTGTATTAGATTCCTGTGTTCTGGCTCTAAAGGCAGAATGGGCTCATTTAGTTTGACCTACAAAGAGAGATGAGCTGGCAAAACGCAGTTCCCACTATGACCCCTATTTCTGTATGGTGGTCCCTTCTCTGTAAAGCCATTTGGAGACATGGCAGAATATGCTGAGAAAAGCCTGGAATTTGTCATGGATGTTCCTAGACTGGCACTCCAGGTGACATGTGCCTGGTGGATGGCATTGCTTGGGGAGTGCCGAGAGCCTGTGGCAGGGGAATTGGGCATACGTGTCATGAAATGAGATACCACAGTTGGGTCTAAAAGCATGGTTTTTTGGATTAGAAAATCAATATTTGAATCAAAAAGAAGGAAAGAGGAAGCTGACATTTTCTCTGTAGAATATTTTAGTGCAGTTTCTCACTGAATATGTTGGGACCTGCTAATAAATATCCAAAATTATTTTTTTTTCCTCTTGGTGAGAGACTTGATCTAAATATGAAAGGGAACTTAGAGAGGTACCATCAGAAAAGGGGTAAGATATGCTTCTCTGAGGAGAGCCACTGAGCTACATTCTGAGGCTGAGTGTTTTCCCTGGTTGCCTCTGGTTTTCTGGTGTGGGCACGTGCCAGCTCAGCCTGGCATGAGCCTGGACATGCTGTGGCTGCTGCTGTGTGGGACAGGTTAAACGTGCCCAGGGGAGCCTCCTGAGGGCTGTTGTCCTCTGCAGCAAGGGGTGCTGCAGGGGGGATGCCAAAGAGGGCACAGCACTGCTGTCAGCACCACCAGCACAGCCTAGAGAATTCAGTCAGTTCAGTAAAAAACATACTCGATACATTCTAGTGAATTTTTTATAATTTATTGTAGCTTGCCTCTGGTTAAACTGCCCCACGCTCTTTTTGACTGCAGCCTCCAATCTTCTCTGCCACCCCTTTGTTTTTCAGCTCAGCCTTTTGAGAAGGGCTGTATCGTGTTTTCAGCCTGAATTTGTATTTCTTTTCTGTTGGTTGTGTTTCACTGCACTTCATTAAGTTTTCAAGTGAAACCGGAGTCTGACAAAGCGATGTGAAGAACCTTGAAATGTGTCTTCCTTTTAGGATGGAAAAAACTAATTGGAACCTGTGGAGCTTCTACCTGTTTGTTTCTTATGGGGTTGTTTCCCCCCCCCTCACTTTGTGGGTAAGGAGCTTCCATTTATGCAGCAGCTTTGATCCAAGTGCCATCCAGAGTGCACAGAGATCTCTTCATCTGTCACTGATGCACAGTGACTGCAGAACAGGGCACAGACTCTGCAGAATTGCTGAGGGCAGGACTCAGGGAACACTTCACCCAGACTGATGTTGCAGGGGAACTTAAAGGTATAGAAGGCAGTTAATGTGGCTGGAAGCAAACCAGAGCCACCTGTATGTGGAAATCACCAGGAAGGCCTTGGGGGACACGGAAAAGTCCCAATATCCTCTCGAAAAATTGGTGCCTTAATTAATACAGGCCCTTTCTCTGGCAATAGGCAGAGTTGTTGTTTTAGTACCTCCCTAGAGGTAAAAACAAAAAACCAAAAAAACCTCCTGTGCAACTGCATGACCAAATCTGCTTCTGGGGAGGCTTTACTGCAGTTGTGTTTCGTTTGGCCAGTCAGAGTTTAAACCAGCAGCAGACTCCTCTTTTTGTTTCAGATTTGGTAAATCATCTCTTTCTCCCTCAGAGTAACAAGACAGTTTCTCATTCCTGTTGCTGACAGCTCTCACTGAAAGCACCTGTAAGGCTCTTGCAGGCAGGGATGTTGTGTGGTAGCCACTGGGGTATGAAAATGAATATATTTCCGTGCTCCCCTTTTCCCAGCCTGGTGTGGAGCACAGTGAGCCCTTGTCAGCAGAGGAGCACACAATAGCATTCTGGTAATTAGAATAACCATATGCAGTGGCAAATGGGATTCATGATAAGCAGAATGTAATTGTGTACCCTGGCATTTGAACCGTATCCAAGTACTCTTATTCAGATAATCAAATCTGGTTAAATTCTTAAAAGGCAGATAAATTTCAGTATTCTGGTTATTTCAGTAATCTGATTTGGGGGGGGGGGGGGGGGGGGGGGGGGGGGGGGGGGGGGGGGGGGGGGGGGGGGGGGGGGGGGGG
>JAWWEW010000065.1:3995867-4019212 GCA_035583185.1 Anabacerthia variegaticeps
TTTTTTTCGCGCCCCCCCCCCCCCCCCCCCCGTGTTTTGTTTATTTGCTTCTAATCAGTAAGGGAGAAAATAAGGAGAGAATGTCCTTAGGGAAGGGATCCAGGAGTAGGACCCTTGCCCTTGAGGCAGGGAGTCTCCCTAAGTGAGGAGCATTGCATGAGCAACCCCAGCCATGTGAAGGAGAGAAGTTCTCCAGCTGCCCTGGGGAGCCTTTGGCTGTACACGTGCAGTCTCAGGGTGAATTCCAGCCTCACCAGCCCACCCTGGAAGTGGCACCAAGTTTTGTTTCAGCTTCCTGCCAATGACCTGTGAGTTCCTTTATTTTCAGCGTGCAGGTGAGACCAGACTTGGCTCGGGGTCCTGCAGGGTCTCCAACAGGGCTTTCAACCTGAGCTCACTGCGCTTCACTCCAAAGGCATTGTTCAGTCACAGAGCAGGCCCAGGCTAAGCTAAAAAAATAGGTTTTGGAGTCATTGAGAGTCATCAGCACTTAAACTTTGTACCACCTTGCCCATCAACATCCCTGTTCACCCCTTAGATCCAGCCCAGGGTGTCTGTGCCCTGGGTTGTCCCACCCAGAGCTGCTCCCCAAAGCCACATGAGATTCAGGAGTGTGAGTGTGGCCACCCTTCCCCTAGAAAGCACCAGATATTGAAATGTAACATTGAGTAAGTCTTCAGATTGCTGTAATTCTTGCTAAAAGTTGAGGCAGAGGCAGTTTTTTGTCATGGGTTGAAAAATTTTGGATAGCTTTCAAAATATTTGCTTGCTCTGGATTTCAGCTGAGCCCAGAAGAGACTTCTTTGCCTATTGTGCAGACTCTTGAAGTGCCAGCCCTGTTCTGTGTGTTTGCCAGACTTCTAGGAGAGCTCTCTGAGCTGGAATAAACCTTTGAACCTCTTGAGGTTCCTCATCACAACCAAGTTCTAATAAAAGTGTTTCATCAAGTGAAGCTGAATGGGTGAGATGACCAGCAGGAATCATTTCAGCATTTCCAGTGTCAAATCCCTTCTGTCTGAGGTTTATGAAAATCAGCTGTAAAAAAAAGATCACTCCAGGCTGAAATTTGGCAAACAAGATTTCAGACCTCAGACTGGAACGATATCATTTGCGGGTTTTGGTATTTATTTTTTACTCAATGACTTAAGGAAACACATTTGCTTCATGAGTATTTTCTGCTTCCCACCCCCTCCTTGGCAAGCCCTGCCATAGCCTGCCTGGGATGTGAAAGGGAAGGTGGGTTCTTCCTCCTTCTGCACCGTGCACAGCCCTAAAGACTCAGAGCAAACCTCTGCTCCTGATGGTAACAAGGCAGAATTGGGCTGCCTTGAACACATCTGTAGTGAGTGTCCATTGCTGGAATACTTACAGTCTTTTTCACATCTTGTTCGTATCAATAGGAGGTCTGAAAATGCCTATTAAGTGTGATATAGGGGATTAATATGTTGAGGCACTGATTTCTGTGTCATTATTTGGGAATATTCTGCCCTGTGAAATGCTGTTTTTCTGTGAATCGTGGTTAAATTGCTGCTTTACATTGCAGCATCTTTGAAAAGAATGAGATAGTCCAGCCAGTCAACCCTCAGAATCAGTTCTGGACTGGAATTCTCTTCTTGCTCTTGGAGAAATTAAATATAAAATTTGGGTTCACATAGTGTGAGGTAGGGAAAGAACGTTTGGGAATTCTTCTCTCAGCTGAAGTCCATGAGGGGAACAAGCAGTAAAATGAGTGATGCTTCTGCATAACCTCCTAGTCCAGAGTAAAGCTTGCACCTTGGTGTCTCCTGGGTCAGTGGCATGGGCTGGTGTCAATTCAGAGAGAGAAAGCCTGGATCTGTCTGGGGAGAACTGCTCCAATGGCATTTCCTCTCCATTTGGAAAAGATGTGAATCCCATATTCTCTGTGGTCAGACAGAAGTTGTCCTCACGTTTACTTCAGCATTTCAGAAATCAGAGGGTTACGCTAATTAAAAAGACAGGATTTTTTAATTACACTGTTGCTTTAAAATAAGCCTGGCTGGGCTGGGACTGAGATTTCCTTTTGTCCACAGAAGTGTGAAATCATTTCTGGACTTCTGAAAAAGCACAGGAGGCCTAAAAGGGTTCCCAAAGAAAAGGCACAGGAGCTGCTGTAGGGGTGCAGAGCTCCACACGTCCTGCACCTCTCCCTGCCCCACCATCAACAGAACCTTCGTGCCATCGATACATATCGTAACTGAACATTGTCATTGGATCACTGATTTCCCCTAATTACATAATTAGGTATGACTGTGCTAATTGAGTAAAGGCATAATTGACAAAAATTGCCAGAAAACAAGCACAGGGCTTTGTGCTACCAGAAGAGAGTGTCTTCCCAGACCCTGAGACTGCCCCTTCTCTGCTGGCAGGAGGGGGCTTGTTGTACACAGGGAATTGTCACAGGCACTGAGAGGTGACAGGAGGGCACAGAGGGGTTGGCAATTAGGGCACTTCTGTTTGAATATCTGATCTCAGTTCCTGAACTCGATGTTTCATGTCAGTAACAGCAGTAGATGCTCCAAGTGAAGGGCTGACCTGGCTGCAATACACTTTTTTCTGCTCAAAATGACAGTTCCTCTGGGGTGAAAATACATTTGTAGCTGTCCAAGCTCAGGGACAAAATAACCCCCTGTAAAAATACCTGTAAATTCTGAAGCCAAGCTGTCCTAAATGGGGAAAAATGGCCGGGATAATCACAGAATCAGCTAGGTTGGAACAGACCTCTGAGATCAAGTCCAAATCTGTGCAGCAGGATGTGGAGGTGTCTAAAAGGTGACCAGAGGGTGAGATAGGGAGCAGACCCTGGGATAAAAACTGCTTTGGTGTTTAGAAAGTACTTTGAGTCTCTTTGTAGGGCTCTGTAAAGTGTTCATGGGTTGTGACTGTCGTATTTGTGCAGGGTGGTTTTGACATATGTGGGAACTCAGAGGAGAGGTGTTGTCCAAGCAAGAATTCCTGCCTGGGCACTGGCGTGGCACCTGGGAAAATTCAGGTTATTTTGGTACAAGTTGAGAGTAAGGAGATTTTTCAAAAGGAATTTACTATTGTAGTATGTGTGTGGAAAGACCTTGGCTGAATTGAGGAGATGAAACTCTTTACCTTCTAGTTTAGAGCAAATTATTGGAGAGTTTTGTTGCTCAGCTCCAATTGTAAATACCTGCCCTGCAAGGTGTGCCTGGCTTAGTCTCAATACAGTGGTGATGGTAAGAGCACCTTTCTCATCTCTATCTGATCCATTTATATGTAAATGTAAATTATATAAATGTATATAATATAAAGAATATTACATAAATAACAAGGGGGTGTTACATCATAGGTTGGGCTTGATGATCTCAGAGGTCTTTACATACCATATATAAATATATCTAAATATATCTATGCATCTATATCTGATCAGTTTAATTAATAATTTTTAACTGTTTTTAATGTCAACTATTACAAGATTGAGATGCAGAAAAAATACTTTCAAGGATAAGTTGTGGAAAACATGAGTGGCTTAGCCATGTGATACCGAGAGGGATCAGTTACAGCTCCAAAATATGAAACAGGATGCTTTTGAGGGTCTGAAGGAGAGTTTGTCTCCTGTGTCCCAGGGAGATTGGGTGGGATTTGGGATCTTCCGGCACCCCAGCTGAGCACACAGATTCGGTGGCTTCCAGAGAGCTGCTTTAGTTATATCCCTGGATGTCATGTCAGACAACAAATGTGCAGTGCACAAAAATGATGATGTTGCATCAAGGAGTTGGATTGTTTCTGAATGCTTTTAGGCAGCAGTAAAGCTCCTGGTCAGAGCACAGGGCCAGAGAGCCATGGTTTCCTTAGCCAGAGTTGTGCTTGGATCACTGTTCTAACTAATAAAATAGTTAACAGTGACTCTGCTGTTAGTGCTGTGCTGTTAACTAAAGGAATATGTTGTATTTCCACTATTAGGTCAAAGTAAACTTTACCGAATATAGAAATTTGGATACTATCCACATCATGGATGTTTAAACCTTGCAGAAGGACTTGTGTTTTTTTCCAAATGTTCTGCTGTTGCAAAGTGAATTCTGAGGAGTGATGCTATCTCTCATCTTCCTCCTTTATTTCTATTCAGCCTTGGAATGTAAAGTTAGGGCACTGGCTTTTTCCTAATCAGCAGTGCTACTTTATCCTAAGAAAAGAGGACCAAGCAAGCACATGTTCAGCCCAGCTCAGCATTCATTCCTGGGCTCTGATTCCCTTGTAATCCCCCTCCAGCATGGAGCTGCTGTGCCGGAGGGTGCACTCACCTGAGGGGCAGAATCCCAGCACTGATCCAGTTCCACCAGCATATTTTGAGCTACTAATCCCTGTTTGTAAGCCATAGTAAATAGGCAGCGTGCTGCTTTAAGTAATACCTTGGTGGGTGATGGGAATGAGTCACAAGGATAACATCCTGGTTGCTTGACTGTGAACTAATATAGGTTAAAAACGTGCTCCTTATTAAGGAAACACTGTCTCGCTGCTGGGCGAGGCTCAGTGTTGCACTTCTAAACTGGTTAATTTTAACAAGGGTAAAATGTGCTACCCCTTTTGCAGTTCTTCTCCTAATCCCTCTTCTGCAGTCATCCTTTAAACATCCAGGAGCCAAGGCACCTGTTCCAAGGTCAACGTTATGTGTGTTCAAAAAGGAAAAGACATGTCAGGACAAATTTCATCCTAAGCCATCCTTAAGTGCTTTTAGAAGAACATGTATGTGTATGTCCTGTGCTGTAGTGCAGATACATCTGCTGGGGAGGGGGGAAACTAATTTTCTTTTTGTCCAGGGACAAAATTCCTTCTTGTGTGAAAATTGACCGTGATCTCATCTATACCTAGCAGGAATAACCCTGGCTTGCTGTGTCCTATCTAATAATACATGCAGTGTGAGGAGCTGGCTGTTTGTCCAAACAAAGCATCTTTTACTTCTAAATTAGCCCTGTGAGAATTTGTTTAAGTAGAACCCCGTGCCACTGTGTCGGCCGTGGAGTGGTGGGTGGCATTCAGCATGTCTGACTGCATGCATCCAGGTTGAGGTAGTAGGTTGTATAGTTTAGAATTACACCAAGGGAGATAACTGTACAACCTCCTAGCTTTCCTTGGGTCTTGCACACAACGGCGTCAGAAGGACCATAACTCTTCAGCAGTGCTTGCTCTGGACACATGGAACAGGAAAGAGCAGGTAAGATGAGCTGGAAATTCCTTTCTTTTCTTCTGCCTCTCTAGAACTTCAGAAATGTTCATTCTCTCAGCCTTTTTGTTTTACTTGTTGGTGCAATGTTATTGAGTTTTTAGCAACTGCAGTGCTATTGCTGCTGTGGTCAGCAATCAGGAGTGTCCAAAGGTGAAAACATCCAGGATTGTGTCTGTTCCCTTTCCGTTATCCCTTGGCTCAGTTAGTTCTACACTGGGAGCTTAAACTCCCTGGTGCTGGTGCTGCCAGATAAAGAGGTTTTGTGAAAGTCCCTGAATCTACACAGTCCTCAGGAGAGCTGTTCTTAGGGATATCCACAAGTGATTGCACTCCACGAAAAAGGTGATTCCTGAGGGCTTTTCCCTAAATTGGGATGGTTATGTTGGGTGTTTCAAAGGGTGATGCTTCTGGATGCATCCAGGAGAGATGGTTTTCTTCTCCCTCCCAGCAGTTTGGATTAGGGAGCTGTGGAACCACCCCAGATGTTGTAGAGAAGCTGTGGGACAAACAACCACATTTCTGCTGTATCTTGCATGCCTAAAATGCAGGGAATATACCAAATGTGCCTAACTGCTATTGGAATCGATGGGTTTATTTGCCTAAATATTTGAGACCTGAAAAAACCCTCTGAAACTCTGGGGTTTATCTCATGAAGTTGGAACACAAAAGTGAACATCTTCATGTTGGGAATGTTCAGGGTTCAGGTCCCCTGGCAGCCTGAAGGTGGTGGCCATAATACTCGGTCAGGGTCCAGAACCTGAACTTAGATCTTTTGACTCTATATATGACTAATTCTGGCAGGAGTTTCTGAGTTCCCAGAAATAAGAGGCACTGCCTGCTAGTGGGTAAACTTTCTAAGTGAGTGAATAAAAGTAAAGAGTAGACACTGGGTTAATTTCATTAGGCTAAACTGAAAGGTGAACACGATAATGATATTTCAAGGTAGAGAAGTAACACAGAAAAGTGGTTGGTTTTTCTTTTTTTTTTCCTGGTAAAATGGCACTTAAAAACTTGAATATCTGCAAATCCTTGTTTACTGAATGCAAAGAGAAGCTGTGGGGTTCTTGAGTGTTACCTGGAGCTCACTTATTATTCAGAGAGTGGATTAGTGGGATTTTATTTCGTTTTGTTTCCAAAGAGGCTCTAGATATCACTGCCATGGTTTATAACTCTGCAGTTCCTTAGGACAAGGCAAGTTTCTGGGCTCACACAACCCTGTCTCTGTGTTTGGTGGAGGCACACGCATTAAACACATGCAGGTAGTGAAAAACAAGCAATCTCTTTGGCACATCTCAGGCAGTACCTTATTTTCCCCCCATAAATCTTTTTGCAGATGGGGGTACAAACTTTCAGCTGTAAATCCACAGGCTGCATTGCCTCCCATCCAGTGCAGAGCTGTTCCAGAAGGGCTGGGTTTGTTAACCTGCTTGGTGCTTCTCTGGGAGCAGCTTCATGAACGAGTGGTAACAATCCCAAATAAGAACAGTCTCTTCTGATTCTCGTGGTAGCATTCTGGATTTGCTTTGCACAGTGATAAAGTTCAAAAATAGTGATTATTACACTAATGGAGTTTGTGGCTATCAACCATAACTTTATGCTAAGAATGTTAGTTGTGTGATATGTAAATGACATGATCTATCTTGCTGCAAAGAACAATAATTAAAAAGGAGAATGGTCAGTGGGAAACATAATTCAATGTGCATATTTTTCTTCTGAACAAAATAGCATTCCAGCTCTCCCCCTGATGAGAGGGATGTATTGTCAATTAATTAGACTTTCATCATATGTCCTCGGATGCCCTTCTATCATATGCCTTCCATATGTCCTTATGTTATATGCCTTCCATATGCCCTCTATGTAATTAAGCTTCTATCATATGGCTTCTATCATATGCCATTTAAGTAGATTTCCAGGAGAATGTGGCAGTGTTACAGTTATGGACCTTTTGCAATGAGTAAAGGAACAACTCATGTGCTGTAAATTAGAAGGGGAGGAAGCAAAAGGAAGGTGGCTCGCCCTCAACAGTGTCTTTAATTGCCAGTTTTGTTTCTCTCAGCTTAAGCAGTGAACAGACAAAAGTGGCCTGTTTTCCTTGTTTTCCATTTCTGTCCCATGCCCAGTTTTTATTCAGTTAAGCCTGTGAATAGCCAGAGACATAGCAACTGTTTTTCAGGGAGCATTTCCACTGGAGTGTAAAATGTAAAAGAAACGATCCCCCTCCCAGAAAAGTGTTTGTCTTGTCATAGCAAAATGGCAAACTTTGGTCTTATTTTTGTCCCTTACCATGAAGTGAAGGACTAGGAACAGCATGGAGAGAGCATTAATGAGAAGGAGATGGTACACTTCCCTGCAGCACACATCCCTGTTCTCCCTCAGGGACCAGGGGTGTGGGTAGCACGGTGCTTTTCTTGGCATGGGAATTGCTTGGGAGATGTTCTGATGTACAGGCAGATGTGGTGAAATGGATTCCAAATTTACTGGGACTTATTAAGAATAAAGACCAAAAGCAGGCACTGATGTTTGTATATGTAATGAAGAAAACTGGGAACATCCAAGGAATGATGAGATCTTGGAATGGTTTCCAAGGGAAGGACAGATAATGTGCTTGATTGCTGTATGTACAGTTGTGTATCTCTGCATTTGTTCATCCCAACAATTTCTGAGACTATTTTCTAATCCCACTCAGATTTGATAGAAGAGCAGTGACTTCCAAGACTATTCTGCTCCATCCAGCTTTACAGGAACTCCAGAAATCCCAGCCACGTATCCAGCAGTCAGGAAGGAGGTTGAAAGGACAGAGAGAAGGTAAAATAGCCATAAGTACAGAGGTCTCCAAACTGTAAAATGCAGAGCAGTTTGTAACATATCCCAGTTTGCATGGCCTGAAGGAGAACAGTTCACATTCCCACTGGCTGGTCACCAGTGTGTCCCCTAAGACTTTCTATTCCAGCTCCCAGAGAATGTTAAAACCCCCACCATCAGGACTTCACTACTATTTTGATGTGCTCTGCCCAGATTCAGTTAGTACTGACCAAAGAAAGGGCCTGTGTTTGCTGTGTAGATGTTCTGCCACCAACTCTTTGTGATGTAGGTGCATTCCTGAGGTGACAGGTCTTACTCTGCCTTGATCTTTAATTTTCAACTCATCTCTCATTTAAGTCACACACACGCACAAAATACAACCGGACCATCTGAAAGCTCCAGGTCATTAGGGAAATTATTTGGGAAAAATTCATGTTGTGGTCCTGCACCACCATTAGTTTGCTGTTGCCACAGTTGTAAACTGCATATTAAGCCTCTTGAAGTCTACCACTGAAATTACCTGCCAGGAATTACTACTGAAGTATTGTATTCCAAAATACTTTGGTTTGCTGGGCAGCAAGAAAATACTTGCAGTAGTGCCCATGGCAGATTTTCTTTCATTTCTGTGTTTTCACATAGCTGTCATACTTGTGGAACATGAAACTTTCACTGTTAGAGGGATTTTTCTTCTTTTCTTTCTTTTTTTTTTAAACAGTGCCTTCCATCTATTTCCACACCCAGCTGAAACTATGCTGCGACACTTCTAGATCAGATGCATTAAGTACAGTCAAATTTGTACATAAAAGTTTTGTAAGAACTTGGATGAAATAGAGTGGAATGCCAGAATGACTCATTGTTTAGTGAATAAGGCCCTAAGTGTTCTATTGATGCCATTTATAAATCTCTATAAAATGTATAGAATTCATGTCATAACTGGAATTCCGAGCACAGCAACCTTGTGAGCTAAATTATGATGATGATGGGGTACTGCACAAATTAATATGGATTCTAACATTCTTCTGCTTGAAAGCTGCTCAGACAGTTAAAAATAAGACAATTCCATTACAGAGATTCAGAGCCCAGAGCTCAGCAATGCTGCTTCTCACCCCTGTGGAAACTGCTGAAGAAGGAAGCTGTTTCTGTGTGTGCTAGAGTTAAAAAGCAGAACCTATAGGGGAAACAGATGTGCTTTCAATTAGATGGAGATATCGATTGCAATGCACAGTGCAATTGGAAAATAAAAGTATTAGCTGGTATAGAGCAGCTCAATATTTGGAACTCTGCTGTTGGAAATGAACAGGCTGAGAGACCTGAGCACACAGCTCTTGTTTTGACTTTTTCCTTCTCATTCTTACTTTTCCGTTTGCACAACGTGAGGGTTTAGATATAAAACCAGCTGAAGTTCAACATTTCCAGTGTGAGTTTTAGAGCTCAATTCTATATGCACTCAGCCTTCAGTCAGAGACAAACTCATATATGGGAGGTGTTGGACTACCAGGATTTAACCTTTCGATAAAAGCTTCCAGTTTAAACTGAAACAGAAAGGAAATCTGATGTTTGGAAATTTCCCATAGCAGAGCCAGATCCAAAATGCTTTATTTGGGAAGACACCCCCCCTGCCCTTTTCTTTGTTCTTTAAATAAGACAAAACTTTTAGTTGCCCTGACTCTGCTCGTGCTCCAGGCAGTCCCACTTGCATATATTTAGATTTATATATTCAAAATATAAAATGTATTCTCCCTGAGCAAATAATTCGTACATGCTATAGGGTGAAATTAGCCTCTTTGTGCAATGTCATGGCCCTGTTTCTTGGTTAAATAAGTTCAAGAATCAGGTTTCTGGGGCAGATATGGAAAGAAATGGAAATTCTGCCTTCTCTGTTTCATGCAGTGGCTCCTCCTTCCCACCACCTGCACTCGAGACCCCTTTTAAGCGTTCTGTTGAAGAGCAGTGTGGGTGTTGCTAATACTGAGTCTGTAATTTCTGGTTTCCATCCGTGTTCGTGTGGAATCATAGAGTGGTTTGGGGTGAAAGGGACTTAAAGATCATTTTGTAGGTTCCCATGTCCAGACAGCCTCATATTGGGGTTCAGGGCTCTCCCTTGGCCCTCTTGGGTCAGCGAGGAGAGATTTGCATTGACTTGGGCTCACCCTGCTGCCCGTTCTCCTCCTCTGATGACAAGGCTGTGATTTCCCTCACCTTGTCCTTGTTACAGGTGTGACACACGGCTCTCAGGCTCCATTATGGCTTTCATAACGTATTAGCCCAATGTTAGGAGCAAGTCCTTTCTAATTAACAGTGACATGTTAATGTCATGGCCAGCAATTGTAGTGGAAGAGGATTTTTGTGAACAGGCTGGTTTTTTTACACATGCAACTGTTGATGGCCAGAATAGCCACAACCAGGCAGGCACATGGTCAGGAAAGACAGATTTATTAGTTTTGTTTTGTTTACTCGTTGAATTCTTGATGGGTAACTAGACCTTGTTGCCTGTTATTCCTAAATGGAGCAGAGATATAACTCAAACCACGAATGGAAGCTTTTATGAACATTTAAAGTCTTATTCCTGTTATAAAATTGGAGTGGATAAGCCTCTGCTCAACACAAATGTGAAAATCCTCTATCTTTTTGTACCCAAAGACAGTAAGACACACAGCACAGGAGCTGTTCTACCAAATCTGAAAAGACAAAGAGGGGCTCAAAAAAGTGGCAGCAAAAATGGTCCAAAGCGGAGAGAAATCTCAAATTGGTACACTAAACCATTCCCATTAGAAAGAAAAACCACGCTGATGTTATAATGAAAGGAAAGAATGAGGAGGTGGACTGAGAATCTCATAGATTCACAAAGTGAAGCAAGGAGATGTGCAGCGAAATTAAATGGTGACAAATTGAAAATGTTTTATAAAGCAATTCTTTTCCACCACTATTTAATTAGAAAAGGAACCTAATTGCTTTTAGATGTTAATAAGTTTGCAAGTCTAGAACAGATTAGATACTTATGGTTTTAATAACCATACATAGAATTATGGTTATTCATCCTAAAAACTTTAGAACTGAGCTTAGACTTCGTGTTTCAAGGTTTAGGATGAAGTGCAGAAATTCAAGACCAGGAGAACAGCAGTGGGAAGGACAGCTCTTGACTGTCCAAAGCTGCTAATATTTGTCACTATCAGAGGAGGTATGTCAGAGAAGTCTGGATTGTGGCCCAGTCTATATATGTCTCCTGCACAGGATTAAGCATGTAGTTTGCCACTGGCAAATAGAAGGGAAGGGTTGATAGATGTTTGTCCTTCACTTGGGTTCATATACTGAATAGCTGCAATGCTGCAGTATTAATAATAATAATTATTCAAGTGCATGAACCATTGAATAATTCCTTTCCAGTGGGAAAGGATTGCATGACCCGTGTCCAGAAAGGAAAGCAGAGGAAGGTGAGTGATTTATCCACAGTCAGGCAGTGTATCATTGGAGGGCTGGGTACAAAAGCCAGGTCAGTTGGATGGAGATCTGCATCCAAACATATACCATGACCTTTTCCCTCCTCATTAAATATATTTCTTGGAACCCTGGTATTGCCAGAAGCAATAAAAGTTTCAGAAGCACTGAGGGGGTTACTCCTGGCTCTGTCTTCACACCCACTTTCCAGTGTGAGGTTAGAGCTGGTCACTCCCAAACCATCCTGGCTGGAGATTCGTGGTTGCAGCGGCTCAGGTTGGCAGCAGATTTGGGGTCCCTACAGCTCCTGGGGTCCCTACAGCTCCTGGAGAGTGGAGGCAGACCCTTTGTATTCCTTAGCTTAAGTGAGATTTAAGGAATTGCTGTAAACAGCAGGTCAAACCCATTCCCGGATTAATGGCACTGGTGTGGGTTTATTGAAAAGTTTGTTTTTCTTGTGTTTGAAGTGGCCTCTCATCTCCTCTGACAACAAATAGGAGTTGGGGCATCAGAGAGGGGTTTGCAATAGTGGTGTTTGCATTCTGTCAGATGCCACAGCTTCCCCTTGGCTTTCCATTTCCTTTCATAAAGGAGGCTGTTAGATTTGGAGGATGGGATGTAAGAAAAAAGGATGAGGAAGAGAAGGAAAAGGAGGAAGGAAGTGCGAAGGGAAGAAGGAAAGACTCGATTGCTCTCTAGTGCAGATCTTGTGGTTTGCGCTGATTTTAGAAACTGCCCTCCCAATGGCTTTTGAAATATGAAAGAAGAACTTATTTTATCAGAGCCCTAAGATAGTTCAGTCAAGTGCTTCCCTTCATTTGCGTGTGGGAATAATTAGTGAATGAGAAGTTAAACAGTGGAGGTGTTAGTGGAAAAAATACAATCAGTGTCCACTCCTTACTGTGCTGGCAGTGATGCAGTTGGACTGCTGAATCAGGTCTCTTTGTAGGTGTTGGGGTAGAAGTCATGACCAGCAATATTATATTTATTTTTGTTTTAAGTAATACATAATAATACATAGTTTATGATGTATCATATGATAAACATTATATCTATACTTTCCTGTTTATGTTGATATTTAGCTTATTACGGCATCTAATAAATCCACAAAGGCCCTTGGCTGGTGGCTGCATTTCATAAAGGGGCTACTTGGGCCTTTGCACCAGGACTGCAGCCCCTTCCTGCCTCAGCAGGAGGATATCCATACTCTGCTGGGGGATTTGCTGCTGCAAGGGGGGCTTTGTGATACTCTGGTTTGTTTATATTTCAACAGAAAGGCAGTTTTTAGTTGTGAAATGCCTGTCCACAATCTCATTCTACTCTGAATCCTAGAGAATCGTGTCCTTTGCTCCCTAAGTCAGCTCACAGACAAGCTCTGGGCAGTGTCTTTAGCAGCATTGCTCGAGCAGCCCAGAAGTGGTGAGTTCTGGTGTAACTTCACATTTTGGTTTGCTTCTTGTGTGACACAGGTCTGAAACCTCAGGGGTAACTTCATGGAATTCCAGAGTGGTTTGGATTGAAAGGGACCTTAAAAATCATCTTGTTCCACCCCCTGCCATGGGCAGGGACACCTTCCACTGTCCCGGGTTGCTCCAACCTGCCCTTGGACACTCCCAGGGATCCAGGGGCAGCCACAGCTTCTCTGGGCACCCTGTGCCAGGGCCTGCCCACCCTCCCAGGGGAGAATCACTTCCCAATATCCCATCTAAACCTACTCTGTCAATATGAAGCCATTGCTGAAGTAACAGCAAGGACAAAATGAATCTCTCCTTTGCCTGGGTATCTGAGGAGGGTTTAAAAAGCTCCAAGAAGGCCAGAATTCACTTGGGGAGTTCCAGGTTTGTAAAGCAGCTCCCTCGCTGCCTCATGCCACATTGCATCACATCTGAACGTGGGTTTTGCATTATATATTAGCACACATTTGTCCTCAGATACCCTACTCTGGAGAAGACCATTTTTAAATCTTTAATAGGGCATTAGAGCAATTTGCCTGTGATTTAGTTTTAAGTGGGCAAGGAGAGTGGTGACAAACGAAGCTGGGAGGCCCTAAAATTCTTTGAATATTCCATGTTTTCCTGGAACTGTTGGGAAAAGGCTGCCAGAAAGGTCTTGGCAGGTTTTCTAGGTGGCTGGCCAAGTCTGAAGCAAACGCGGGTAGTTAATAGGCTAATGTAACTCTGGTTCCAAATTCATACGTATATAACATACGTTTTTATTTAAGAAATCCCACCACATGGAGGAGCAAATGTAGTGCTGATATATCTTCCTGAAAGAAAATAGCAAGGGGAAAAACACTGTCATCTTGTAACAATAAAATAAAGGATCTTTTGCCCTTACATTTGCATTGTCATCTGAAGGAGAGAAGTCACAGGAATGAAACCAGTAGTGGCTCTCCCACAAGGGGCCCACATTCATCAGGAATGGCTTACAGAGCAATAGTTTGTGTTTAAGGGAAGAGGCAGAAGTTGTTCAAAGAATGGATTTCTGTTGCTAGATTGACTTTTGGTTGTTGCCATGCAAGTAATTAAAAATGGCAATTAGGCAAGAAAGTCACCAAATAGTCCCTTGGGACCTGCTGCTGCAGTTGGTTCCGTGTGGACAATCAGTTCTAGAGTGAAGCAGGAGACCACCCGTGTGGGTCCCATAATGAGAATTAGGGGCTGCTACTGAATCATCCCAGGGGTAGGTTGGTTTGGGAGGGGTTTCTCTTGCCCCAGGGTTGGACCTTGGTTGCTGTGGGGGCTGGTGGGAGTTCCTGGGAAACACAAGTTTGGATTTCTTGGAGACACCAGGTGAATTAGCTTTGTCATTTTAATATTGTCTCCACTGCGAGGGATTCTTGTTTGTGTACAGCTCATGGGGCTTGTCTTGTTTTATTATTGATGAGGCAAAGGCTGTGCACAGCCTCTACCCTTAGAGTGAAACAATTTATTTTTCTTTATTAAACCATTGGTGCAGACCCTGAAGTTGTGCTCTGGACTCCCTGTGGGGTCTTGGATGAATCACTTAGTTTTCTCTGGGTTTATTCCCTGCCTATAAAATAGAGGTCCTCGTTCCTCATAAGGAGTGTTGTAAAGGCAGAGGAACTGGTCATGTGTGAGTTGTTCAGAGACAGTCATGTTGGAATTGCAAGTGTACAAATCTCTGTGAAGAAATATTTCTGATGGACTGGCTTTGTACTGACAGACATTCATTGCCTCTACAGAGTTGAAACTGACAATGTTTATCGTCTAAAACTGTTTTTATACAAACAAAATCAACTTGAAGAGGTTATTATTACACTTTAAGAATTAATGTTATTTAGTATCATAGTAATTTAGATAAGCTGTTAATGTTTTACATTATCATAGTGAGTTAACCTGTTAATGTTATTTATTATCATAGTAAGTTGAGCAACCTGATATTCAGATTTTTCTGTTTGTTTTCTTCATTTTCTATTTCATGAAAGCGTTAGGCTGGGTTTTTGCCTTGTAGAGCCCAGTAGGTCTGAGTTGGGGTGCCCTGGAGCCTGCAGTGCAGCGTGAAGTGATGCAGAAGTGTGGATGGCAGCGGGAGCTGCTGCGCCTGCGTCCTGCTGGTCCTGCTGCTATTCCTGGCACTGCCTGAGCACTGTCTGATGGGCCAAATGGGAGTCCTCAGAGGCTGCTCTGTCTTCCTTGCCTCCTGACACTCATTCTGTCTGTCACATACCCTTTTTTAATCTGCTTTCAACACCGGTGGAGCAGCTGAAAAGGAGTTACTGGATGTGATGGTTTCACAGTGGCGAGGGCTGGGTTAAAATGCCCAGGCCTGTGATTTCTTTGACAGCAACAACTAAATACCTTGGCATCCCGGAGTGCCCCTGCGAGGAGAGACTCCCTGTCCCCAGTGTGAGTACCTAAGGCAGGCAGGAGAGGAAACAGAGATGGGGAGACTTGCCCAAGCCAGGAGCACGTGGAGCAGCAGGGCTGGGAATGGGTGCAGGGTGGTTGGATCCTGCCCAGTGTCATCAGGGCTGATTTGGGATTGCTCCGGGTTCTGTGCCAGCTGCTGCCTCTCCCTGTGCAGGGAACAACTCCATGCACCCACCACCCAGCTGGAAAAGGTATTTTGGTGGCCTACCTTCGCAGTGCCTAAGGCTTGTATTTCAATGCAAGAAATAAACCCTCATTATTTCTCTTTTTTTAATTGCGGCAACTGTAGTACTAGAAAATCTGGGAAACATCTCTTTGTTTTATCTTTTAAATAATTCCACCCTTGAAAAGAAATCAGTGCTGGTGAGAAGGGTGAAGTCTGACAAAACGTCTGGGGCATGTTTAGGAATTGCTGTGCTTTGAGGTTCTTCAGGTCCCTGTAATCTCTCAGGGCTCTTACAAACATTAATTAAGGCTCAGTCCCAACTCCTTTCTTAGGTGCAATAGTGAAGTTATCAATTTTGTGTTGTTTTTCTGTAGAGAAGAACTGAAAATAACCCACAGTGAATTCCTGGAGGAGATGGGAATAGATCTGAGGACTGCAGGCCCTTCAATCCCTGAATGATAATCTCTCTTTTCCAGGTGATCCCAGCACTCCTTTCCTGTTGAAACACAATTCCTTCTCACTCTGCCCTTGGTCTCGTAGATTTCGTAGCTTTCATTTGTTTACTTTTCCTGCCAGTTTAGATACCCTAAACTTTCTGCATCTTCCTGAAGTTGACTCTGGGTTCAGCAGTTCAGACTGATTGAACAGCCTCAACAGGTATCACTTTCACGGGCTTTTACAGAAAAAAAGAAAAACAGAAAGAATTGATTAAGAGACCCTGTATTTTTCATGCAATGATTCTATTGAAACTTCAAGGCATGTTTAAAAAAGCATTAAATGTTGACCAGACCCTTTTTTGTAGCATCCTTGTAGGTTAACATATTCCTATAACTCCCTCAAGGAACTGATATATTTCAAAATTTGTCAGATTTCAATGTGAAGCCTCAGACCTTAAAAAATTATATCACCAAAACAGGCTAAATTTACCTGAAATTAGAGTGGAGGTCTTGGAGCTTTCATTATTCTCTAAATGAATCGAGACGTCTTTGAAACTTTTGGTGGCCTTGAAACTACGTGAAATGTGAGGGGTTTTAGGTGCTTTACGTGATATGGAACTGGAAAATCATGCAAGAGGAGATGTAATGCTTTTTTGTGTGACTTCATCCGCGTAACTTAAGAGTTTCCCCCTTGAGTTTTAGTTTGGTTAAATCAGTCCTTTTAGGAGAACTCACGGATCTGGGCAGGTTGGGAACTCCCCACAGACAAAACACTCAGAACTCTGGGTACAGTGTTCCCACTTCTCCTGCTCTTTCTTTGATATTGGATGAATTAATCTTTTCAAACTCCCCTGTGATATTGGCTGACCTTTTGTTAGCTCTTCCCTAAACCTGAGTTTCAGTAAGGTTCAGAGAGGTGCAGTGTGCCGGGCCCTCTCCCAGGAGGGGAACAGCACTACCTCATTTTGCTTTTTCCCTTGGAAATCAGGTGGTTTATGGCTTTCTCACCGTATTATTTTAATTGGTCTCCATTATCCAGGGACTGATAGAGTTGGAGCTCAAAGAGAAGCTGTTATCAGAATTGGGGAATGGGGAGAAAATACAACCACCACCTTAAGCTGTGCTGCTCTTGGGACAGTGCAACACCCTGTTGGGTTTGGAGGTGAAAGTTGGTGGGTGAGTCAGGATAAAAGGAATTGTTGGTGATGAAATGGGATTTACGTGATCTTCACTCTGTCCTCTCTATTGACTAACAGGGTATCAGATGGGGATAACAAAAGTAATCTGGACACAGCAGCTTTCTTCCCAGGACCTCAAACACTCCAAGGACATGGTAACCATTGTTGTGATGGCTCTGTATTATGGGGAAGCAAGGTAAGAAGAGGTGAAATGATTTTATCACTGGCTTGGTGTGAAATTGGCCAATGGGCTACAAAACAGTGAGGTTCCAGTTAGAAGCTTTTGGTTATCAAGCTCCTTACTTGATAGAGTGGTGTTCTGGAAGTGGCCAAGTCATGACACCTTTGCCCAGTTAGGCTTTCTGTGGATGTGCCTCACACTCTGAATTTGTGCCTTTCCTCACATTGGTAGAATCCTTCATTTGTATTAGTAAGTGTTTTTTACTCCCCTGAAGGCATTTTATTAATGTATATTCTTATGTATTATGTCCATATAGCTGAGCTAGACCTGCTATTTGAAAGATCTTTCCCAAGTAATCTCTGTATAGTTTGCCTAGAGTGAAGCTATTGACTTGTCTCAAAAGGCCTTAAGGTTTTACAGTTAATGCTTAAGTCCCTAAAGCTTCCTCCCTGACTGAACATTCCTTCTCCTATGAATTGCTAAGTCAAATTGATCTGAGAAAAACAAAAATAGGAATAGGTTGTGTTTACTCTACTTTCTGCTATAACTGTGCACCTGCTAAGGTCTTCTCTTCCTTTGGTCTGATCTCTGCGATTAAGTTCATTCTTCCTTTCTGTTTTCCAGCTTCTCTCTGCAAACTTCCTCTCACTGTGTTTCTGCAAGAACTTTTCCTGCAAACCAGGTCCCTGAGAGGATTAGTGAGGGGGAGACCAATTTATTTATATTTATTTATAAATGAGCTGCAGAGACTTGGCCCTTTTTTAAATATAAGAATGATTTTCAGGCCTCTCTCTGTTGTGGTTATTTCGCTCAGAAAAACGCCCAACCACAGAACAATGTAGAAATATGAGTCGGGGAAACCACTCAAACTTCTTCTGTTTAGATTTTAAATTCCTGGTGGTCGCAGGGCCAGGTGATGCTGCCAGTTGTGTTTTCTTCTGTAGTGCCTGGCTTGGATGATCCCAAAGCACCGAGCTGAGTTAATTGCATAGCTCTGATCAAACTAGAATGACACCTCTGTTATTTTGGGGGGTTTTCTGTGCCAGCCTGGAGGCCCTTAAGGTTTTGGAATTTGAGCCTTTGAAAAACAAGGTTACTGGACTCTAGTAAATGAAGTGTCTGGATGTCGGTGGTGATTCATAAAAGCAATTAAAAAGGAAAGTGCTTTTCCTCGGAGCATAATGTCTTGGTTTGAAGATGTCCTTAAGTGAGTGTGCACTGCTCGAATAGTGGTCAGTGCATGGTGCCTGCTGTGTTTGCCATCATGGGTCATTTTCCAGCATAACACTTGCTATCACGTGGTTCTGCTGACCTAAACCAGGTTTTTTATTTTTTTTCAAAGAGTCACAGAATAATTGGGATTGGAAGGGGCCTCTGGGGATCATCCAGTCCATCCCCCTACCCGGGAAGGGTCACCTGGAGTAGGTGACACAGGAATGTGTCCAGGTGGGTCTGGAATGTCTCCGGAGAGGGAGACTGCACACCCTCCCCGTGCAGCTGTTCCAGGGCTCTGCCACCTCCATGGAGTGAAGCTCTTCCTCGTGTTGGGATGGTACTTGTTCTGTTTTAGTTTATTTGTGTTTTAGTTTATGGCCATTACTGCTTGTCCTGTCACTGGGCACCACCAAAAAGAATCTGGGAACATCCTCTTGGCACCCACCTTTGAGATATTTGTGTATACTTGACAGTTGAATCTTTCTTCTTTGGTTTCTGTTTCCATATAATTCACATTTCGTCCTTCTTTAATTTGTGGGGAAAAAAATCAACCGAAGTTGTAATATTTTTCATGGGAGACATGTCATTGTTGCAACATAAATATTGGAGAGGACAGATAGTTGAAATTCATCAAAAATGATTTTTTTTTTTCCCCCAGTGCTACTCTCTGGCATTTCTGACCTGCCCCAAATACAAGACACTTCATTTGTACAGCTTTGAAGTGATTTTCAGTGAGCAGGAGCGATCTCTGTTAAAGCATGATTAAGGTTATTGTTGTACACACAGATCCATCAGTTTGGCAACATTATCTAAGCAAGAAGCAGACCCTGAGCCACTCTCTACATGCTTCCTACGTGGCTTTTCAAGCCATCCCAACCAACCTGTTACCTATTAGTGATGGTTGTTCTAGAGCAGGCACTTCCAGTCTTTACTTCCTTCTCCAACTGGATGCTTCCTGAATCTCTTGGAGCCTGAAGTTGGGTGCTTCCATTTGCTTTGCCCTCACATCCTGCCCTTGGTTATCCCTTACATATATGCTAAGAGAAGCAAAATAGTTTACTGATTTATCATGGATCATTAGATGGAGTAACTGTTCTTAAAACATCACCAGTATGGATACAATAATTAGAGATGTGCTTTTGTTAACACCGCCAGCCTCTACCCTCTTGTACAGTACCCTTGGGTACTAAATAATTACCCACTTTGTGTGGTTATCTAGCTCACTAATTACCCACAAAAATTGGGGTCAGGTGTTAACTGCTTGAAATAAGTATCCTCCAAAGACTTGGTTAAATTGTATAAAGAAATTATGTGTTTGCTACAAAACTTTAAAAAAAAAATCAAACATTTTTTTGGAAGGAAGATAAGGGAAGTTGAAGGAGACAAAGGATGTAAAATATTCTGTGTGATGGCAAAATCTTACTGTGATGGTGAGGGAATCTAAAGGGAGCGAAAGGATGGTTGGCAGATACAGTCTCTAATCCAGTCTCCTTTTCCTGTCCTTCAGTACACAGGGTTGGATTCTTCCCCTATCTAGGCTGATGCAAATCAGGATTATGCTGGTATAAGTAAGAAAATTTGTATCTGTGGGATTCCCAGTCTGACTTTGCTGCATAATCCCACCTCCTCCCTCACCTAGGGACTTCTGCATTGCACCCAATAATTTAATTATGTATTGTATATTTATTTCCATATATTTATTTTAGCTGTGTGCATGCAGTATTTCATTCTGAGGCTGCTGCTCATAAAATTCAGTTTGCTTTGAGCAATAATTTGATTCCTGTGCTCAGGGAGTTACCCAGTGAGTCAAAGATTTCTAGATAGCCCCACCCTCCCCAACTTCCCGAACATTTACACTGCAGCCACTTTCCCTTTGCCAGACCCACACAAGATGTCTAACCAGCCAAAATCCCAAGAGGCAACCCCAGCCTCCTGCCCCCCTCGTTTCAGCCCTTGAAGACTAGGAAATAAAGCCACAGAAGCCCTAAGCCCCCTGAAATATCCGGCACATGCAACAGAGGGATGTTTAATAGTCCATCTTCCTAACCTGGTTTCTTGCATAGGTGCTCTCTTTCTTCAATACAAAGGAAAGAGATTTCACTGGAAGCTGAGAAGGTGTTTCTGAAAACCCTCTGGACCCATCCCAGGGTCTTTGGGTGCCCGGATACCTTTAATTCCTAAGCGTCTCTGCAGTGCACAGTGTAACAAAGAAACTGCCTTTATTTATTGCTGTGTTTTGTGTTAGGTGCTTCATAGCCAGAAGCACCTTCTGTTGCTACAAGGAGCTGCGTGGATTCAGGTATTAGATATTCGCAGCCCCAGCACTTGGGCGATGGGGGGTCTCGGGAGGGCCCCTGGGACGAGGTGTGTGCCCGCTCTCGGGGGTACCTGCGCCCCGCATTGTGTGGAATGGAACATCTCTGGAAAACGCAGGGCTCAGCCTCCTAAAGCACAATGCAGATTTAGTCGTCATGATTGTCTCTCCCCCGCCTCCCCGTTCTGCTCCCCGCTGATGTTAACTGTCTGTATTATTATTTATTGTTATCAGGGGATTTGGTTTGATCAATGAAGTGTATATGCGTCTGACGGACATTGGGAGAGGAAATGCTTGGAGAATGAGTAACATGTCTGCAGTGGAGGGTGTGTGTGAGGGAGAGAGGGAGCATCGGTACTAGAAACATTGACTGATGAGTTCATTTTAAAATCCAAGGGCATATAGCTGGTAAATTAGCACATATTGCAAATACAGTCTGGTGCGAGAGGCAGCAGCGCTGCCATTGAGCGGAGGGGTGGGTGTGGAGGGGAGGGGGGGTCGCGGAGAGGAGATTGTCAGCTCTAAAGTCATCACGGGCATGAGCCAGGCAGTCTGCCCTGCCTCACTGCAGACGTGGGGCGTGCGATTTCCACGGGCGGCTGCGGCGTGGCGGAGGGGGGGAGCGGGGGGCACCCGGGAGAGCAGCAGCGCTGGATTTTATTGTTTTAAAATCCACAGCCAGCCGCAGGGATGCGAGGCGAGGGGCTGCTGCCCCTCCACTGCCCCCTCGCCTTTCCCCTCCCGGCCCCGGCACCCCCTTAGGAAGGCGGCGTGGGGCGGGAGCGCTGCCCGGAGGGTCCCGGGCTGGTACCCGGCGGGGATGCGGCGGGCACCGGGATGCGCCGGCGGGTTTCTGCCGGGAGCTTAAGGGATTATTGGGGAGGGATGACCGGGAACGGGGTGTGCGTGTGTGTGTCTGTGCGTGTCTGTGTGTGTGTGTGTGTGTATGTGTGTCTATGCGTGTGTGTGCGCGGGGCTGGCGGCGGGGGGAGCCGGGTCCTTATTCTGTTAAAGATTTAAGTAGGCATGCAAGGAATCTCTAGGATAGTTGGCAAAGGGCGAGGGTGGGGAGAGTGGGGGAAGGATCCAAAAGAGTCTGTAACCAGACACTGAAGCTTTCCAGGAGTGAGTGTGTGAGAGAGACGGAGACAGAGCGAGAGGAAGAGAGGGGGCAGTGTGGTCTAGTACATTTTCATCTGGTCGTTGATTTGAGCCTGATGCTTGCTGTCCCTCAACAGCCTCCCTTGCCTGGATTTTTTCTTTCCCCCTCTCCTCTCCTTTCCCTTCTACTTCATCGAAGCCTAGGGGAGCCAGGAAAGATTAAATGTGCTTTCGAAAAGGCAGCCACTTCATGCAGCTATGTCTGCTCCCCCTCCACTCGCAGCCACCCTCCCTCCCCCTTTTTGAAATAAAAAAAAAAAAGAGAGAGGGGGAGACAGAGAGGGGGAGAAGGAAGGAGGAGGAAGAGGAGGACTATAGTTTAATGATGTCGGGACTGGCTGATCCAGAAGGAAGAAAAAAAAAAAAAAAGGAAAAAAAACCTAAAAAAAAAATCTAAAAAAAAAAAAAAAAAAAAAAAGAAAAAATTTGAGCTCCTGGACGAGGAAGGACTTTGGTGAATGGGCTCAGACTCCTGAGGTGAGAAAAGGACGGAGTGAATGATGATGATGATGATGATGGTTCCGTAATGGTGCCTGTTACCCGCTGCCCCCGGCCAGGCGGCGGCGGGGCCGGGGGGGACCTGCCTTCGGCAGCGCCGGATATTTTGCGTTTTTAACCTCGGGCCCTCCGGTACGTTTCGGCTTCGCTTCTCCCCGCTTATGCCGCTGGGCCTAAAGCGGTTCCAGAGCTGGGTGGAGGGTGCGGATCTGTATTATTTATTTGGGCGGGGGGGCGGAGGGGGGGGGAGAGGGAGGAAAGGGAGGGAGGGAAGGGGAGAAGAGCGGAGGGACGGAGGTGGCAAGCTGGGGACGAAATCCTGTTCTGGGTTATGGCCGGCGTAAATTTCCATTGGCTGGGGGTGCACAAGGTGCTTGGCGAGAGGAGTCGGTGCAGGATGGAGTCCCTTTGTGTGTGTGCGTGTGTGTGTGTGCGGGGCTGGGGACCCTCCTCTCCCGGGGAAGCGGGTTTTTCTCCAGGTTTTCCTTTGAAGCCCCGGCCGGCGGCTGGCAGGGGAGGGCGGCCGGGGCTGCGGCGCTGCTGCCCGCGCCCTTCCTCCCTCCTCCTCCTCCTCCTCCTCCCCGCTGACAGTCTGGGGCTCGCTCCGGACCGGGCTGGCCCCGGCTCCTGCAGCCCCCCGGCCCCGTCTCTTCATCATAATAATAATAACAACAGCGGCGGCGGCAGCAGCAGCGTTGGTGGGAGCGCGGAGGGCGGCAGGCGACAGGAGCAGCGCAGGAATTCGGTTCCTTTTCCTTCCCCCCCCACCCTCACCCCCCCACCCCGCTTTTTTTTTTTTTTCCCCTTTTCCTTGATATATCCCTTTTTTTTTTTTTTTAAGGGAAAAAAAAAAAAA
>JAWWEW010000065.1:4019292-4042949 GCA_035583185.1 Anabacerthia variegaticeps
AAAAAAAAAAAAAAGATGTTTTAAAAATGCAAGCGGCTTGGCCAGCCGCACACACCGCCCTCCCTCGCTCCCTCCCCCGGCTGCGCACACCCCGCACGCTCCGCACCCGCTCGGGTGTCAAACCCCGCCGGGCACCGCGCCTGCTGCGGGCACTGCCCCGACACCCCCTCCACCGCCGGGCCGGTCCCCCTGCTCTCAGCGCCGCAGATCGGAGCCTCCCCCGCTTCCAAATGGTGAGTTTCTACCTGATTTTGTGGCGACTCGGGTTTTTTTCTCCATCCCCGGGGCTGGCGGAGGGGGCGGGGAGGCAGCGCCTTGCTGCTGCTCGCACGCTTTGTGCCAGGGGCCGGGAGCGAGCCTGCAGATTCCTGCTCTTATTTCTGCATTCCTTCTCGTTGAAACAATGAAAATAATTCCGTCACTGCCCCAAACTTCCTCTTCGTTATTTAAATGCGGAGACTTTTCATGTATTTGTCGCAAGCGACCTTGTTGGGAGCTGTAAGGAACCTGCCGCGCCATGTCATTATTTTTTTTTATATAAACGATTAAAAATGGAATGTATTCTCTCAACAGAGGGTCCTTAGAGAAGCTCTTTCCTTCCACCTGTGTGTCCTGTTTTGTAATCTTGAGCCATGAATTGAACTTGCCTGCTATTCTTTTCCTCTCTCTCCTTTTTATCCTTTTTTATTATTATTATTTTTATCCCCGTTTTTTAATATATATTTTTTTAATTTTATTTTTGCAAGGAATAGTTTGTTGCGCCCCTCTCAATCCCTGAGACCCTAACTTGTGATGTTTAGCTTTTAAATCCACGGGTTAGGCTCTTGGGAGCTGTGAGTTGTGCTTTGACATCTTTATTTTATTTTATAAATATATCCTCTCTATGTGCGTGTATGTGTGTGCGCGCGTGTGTATATATAGAGTCGTATACACACACATACAATAGTGTTTATAGACCTTTTAAGGGAAAAATAAGTGTAAGTCTCCTTAGGCTCGATCGGCTGATAGTAGGGCGGTGGTTATGGCCATTTACTGTAAAAAAAAATAATCAAATTAAACCCAGCTCTTGTATGACAGAGATTTTGTGTGTGTGTGTATATTCACGAGATAATTTTCGAGCTGATACAGATATGGGGGTGTATGTGTGTACACATATAGTGATTATTATATATGCGTGTGTAGATAAGATATACATGATATGGATGCATGTAAATACAGCTATTGAGGTGTGTGTAGAGATAGATACACATATGGATGCTACGTGTGTATGAATATGTATGTAGGTAAATAAAACCCTATATATATATTTACATATGTAGGTATATTGATATACAAGCCTTGTGTTTTCATACGGAGAGAGAACTGCAGGCCACCGCATAGAGCATCTCTCTCTTTTTTTTTTCTTTTTTTTTTTTACTTCCCCCCCTTCTTGAGAGCAACACAGAGTACCCTGAGAGCGTAACAGTAACAGCTCGGTACATTGGTGCTTGACCTCAGCTGAAATCCCAGCATGCCTCATGCTTCCAAGTTTAAAACTGAACGATTAATCTTGGAAATGTGCTCTATGGACACACGAAAAAAAAAATAAAAGGAGAAAAAAAATAAAAATTAAAAAAAAAAAAATAAAGCCAGGAGACGAGTTGGGTCTTACAGGTGAAAAATAAACTACAGAATAAAATGGTTGCATGTGCTAATGGTTGGAAACTGCTGAAAAGAAATGCTGAAGTTTTGTTTGAGTCCTTTTCTAGAACTTCAAGCTTTCCTGCTTTTCCAGGCAAAATGCTATGTAAATGACGAATCAGAAATGTTCAAAATGTTTCCTGCTGCTGTTTTTCTTTATTAGATTTTTATGTTGCTGTAAAATTAATTATGGTTGGAACTGTATTTCTTATCTCTGTTCTGCAAGGCAATTTATAATGAAGTTACTGTACCTTGTTATGGCACCGAATTACTGTTTGATATTTGAATGCAAATGCTTTAACTTAAAACACGATGCACCAAAAATTAATTGACGGTGTAACATTTTGGTATTGAAGAGCTTTAGGATATGTTTGCTGGTTCCCGTTGCTTAATATTTATTGAACTGGAAAAGGTTGCTTGTTTGATTTTTGATTTTTTAAAAACATTTTAGCTACTTTTTATTGCCACTGTAATTTCAGTATTTTGCCTCCATGAAAAAAAAAGAAATGCCTAGAAAGCCTTGTATTTCTGAATTTATATATTATTCCAAACCTTCTCCAATTTCAAAGGAATATTCCGAGGTGCATTTATTTTCTGTTACCTGCTTGGCGTTGTAAATCGGACCACGGTGCGCCGGAGCCCCGCACCTTTGTCCAGCCATGACCGCCCCTCCCGAGCCCGCAAGAAGTAGTTTTTGGGGGGGTTATTTTACCTTGTGAGGTTTTAATCGACCTTTCTCCCCCCGCCCCGAGCAGGGAAGGGGCGAGCGCTTTGTGTGCGAGGGGCTGGCGGTGCGGGGTCCCCCCGCATCCTCCCGCAGCGCCGCGGGCGGCTCTTTGGGGGTCCCCGCGCCGGGAGCCCCCCCGTTCTCTCCCCGGGGGTCGCTTTGTGTCCGCGGTGCGGGGCGGGGGTTGCGGCAAAACAATGGGCGGGGGCGCCGGGGAAGGACGGACCCCGCGCAGGCTCCGCGCCCCTGCGCGCAGCCCTAATTGGGAGCGCGGTCAATCGCTCTCCGTCTAGACTGGCCCAGACGCATCAATTAGAGGGGCTGGAGCTTTAAAGGGACAGAGCGGCTGGAGGGAGCGGGGCGCTGGGGGGGGACCCCGAACGGCCCCAAAAAAAGAACTGGCGGGGATTAAAATCAGGAGGAAGAGCGGATCCTGCGCTCCCTCCCCTCGCGCTGCCTCTCCAGTGGGAAAGGCGAGGTTCTGGCGAGAAGAAAAGGAGGGAATAGCGGCTGGAACAGAATGCGGTCCCCCCGCCCGCCTTCCTTTCCCAGCCTTCCAGCTCCATCAGCCCATGCACAGGGCACGCAGGTTCAGGGGGACTCTCAGCCGCCTTCGTGCCTGTGAGCTGAGCAAATGTCAAGGGTATTAAAACTCAAATTCATTATAAATATCCAGCTGGAATAATTTCTTTTCAAGCGAGTAGAAATCAATCCAGAAAGATTCCTGCAGCGTTTTTTACCTTCTGCAGACAAAAGGGGGAATGTTGCAGTTTGGTTTTATTTTTGCATTATACCTATAGCTCTAAGGCTTTTTTCTCTTAGTGTTACATAGCTCCTCCAATAATTATTTTATCAGTCTCTAGAATTGTTCATTTTAACTGGAATAAAAAGAATCTGTGGATGAAAAGACATTTTTTAATCTTACAATGAAAATGGAAGAGAAAATAAATATTAGGCATTAATTTAATCAATAAATAGAATGAGTAAGTCAGGCTTAGTAGGGATTGGAGATCTTATTCATCACTAAAATAAAAACCACCGGGCTGGAACTAATTTCAGTTAAAAGTATATTTAATATGCTACCATGATATTTAATATAACGTATTCCCAAGTATTCTGTGCAATATGTGCTGCAAATAATGAAGAAGGAGAAAGATAAACAGATGAGACTTTCTTATTCTTTACTAAAGCATTTTTAATATATTTTAAAAAAAAACCCAAAAAACAAACAAACCCTTAGATTTTGCAAAACTCTTGTGTCCAGGAGTTATGTGTGAGCAGCAACTGTAGCATTGAGCTCAGTGACTTTGACCTCGTTGGAGCTGGGTTGGAACTCTCTTTCCCAAGTTGAAAGGCACGGGGTTTGGTGGCAGTAAAAGGTAAAAAAGGTCCAAGGTATTCTGCAGTTTGCCATTGTTGCTCTTTTATTTCAAGGGGTTTAGCAGGACCTAAAGTTGCAGAGTGCTGCAGCTGGAAAAAAAAAAAAGAAAAAAAGAATACTTTTACTGCCTTTCTTCCCTGAATCATTTCCAAGGTACTTAAGGATTTATTGGGCCAGATACCAAATTATAGTTGAGATGCTAGGTAGTGGCTAGTGCTGATTAGAGGATTGATTAATTTCTAATCGATTTCTAATTCAAAACTTAATTCACATTATAAATGCTCGATATTAAAACGCAGTTTACGATGAAATCTGATTGCAGCCTCTTCACAAAGTCACATCAATTCAGTCGAGATGCCAGTTGAAAGTAACATAATACGCCTATTTTTTTGTTGAATTTGTTAACCCTTTAATTTCTCTGGAATGAAGTGTTTGGCCATACTACTTTAAAGTAGTGAAATGCTTATTCATAGCACGTTTGGGCACAATCCTGTAATAAAAGAAGACACTGTAATACCCAGCGTATTAACTCGGTGTTAATCTGCACCTCCAACCATTGCCAAATGATTTTAATGGCCACTTTCCTTTGGTGCCACCCTGATTTTGTTCACTTCCCCGTGAGTGAGGTGGGAGGCAGGCAGGGTTGAGGAGTTCAAACCATGGCTTTCCCAAAGGAGCAGTCGCAGCTCCTCACGAGGCTGGAGCTCGCCATGCTTGGAAGAGGAGCCTCTCTGCCAACTGTGCCGCATTCCTGCTGCCCTGCCTTTTTCCCAGGGCTCAGAAGGAAAGAGCATCCCAGTTCTTCTTCACTCTTGGGAAAACACACATTGTTTCAATAATCCAGGCAATAAATGCTAATTAGTAATGCTTAAGGACCCTACCAGTCAGAGTAATTATCATAATTTACCTCTTCCTTGTTAAAAAACATTCCTTGCTGATTTTAAATTTTTTTTCCGAAAGGAGAGTTTCTCCCCTTTTCCTTTGGAAAGCATCCTTGGCTGGATTAGCACTAAATATATGGGTCCACTGTAGCTGTGGAACACGTTTCGTGTGGTGCATAGGGAACTGGAGTTAAACGTGTGTGAAGATTTTCCCACACATAAAAATGTATTTAAAACCTGATATTTTTTCCTTTGCCATCCCTTTCTGCTCCCCCTGCTCCCCAGCACCACCAAAAACCACTTGCAGAGGGAGAACAAAGGAAATCACTAACTATAAAGGCATCATTAAGTATGAAGAGCAACAGCAAGATAGAGCGTGTGATATGACAACATATTTTATTGTACAAAAGTAGAGATAATTAAATAATTCAGTGGTATTCTTAGCTAATTAGCACAAAGATCTTTCAGAAGCCATCAAGAAAATGGATCTCATCAAATCTAATAATATGCTACGTTTCCCCAAGATCCTGTGTTTTCCAATGTTGCTGCTGCTTCCCCACCTGATACAGTAACACCAAAGGTTACAAATAGTTGTACATTTAATTAGGCTGTTCCTCCAGATATTTTCCGTGTAAGGGGATCAGGTATTTAGAGGCCATGAATATGCATAGCACGAATTTTCAATATTAGTCAATAACAGAGAAAAAGACCATAGCTTCAGAAAAGCCAGCTCTATTAGAAGTGATCCATTTAAAAGATTAAATTATCAGCCAGGAGCCTTTCTTGGGCTGATTGTGATGGGGTTGAATCATTGGGATTTGGAGCTGGTGAATGAATGCTGGAGTCCAAGATCTTTTCACAGAGTTAATTGGGGACCTGCATTGCCTGTCTTCAGCTTTTTTTTTTTTTTTTTTTTTTTTTTTTTTTTTTTTTTTGTTTTTTTTTTTTTTTTTTTTTTTTTTTGGCAGGGAGCATTGAGAAATGTGTGGCAGAGTCTAGGGGAGGTTTGAGACCTCTGCTTTTATGTGGGCTCTCCTTTCAAGGCCAAAGCCTTGTCCCATTTGCCAGTGGGCCAAACTGGAAAGAGCTCCGTTCTCACCAGTGGAGTTATTTTAGGTCTTCAGTAGGATGGCTACAACTCATATGCCATGAAAATCTTTTTTCCTCTAGGTTCATGAGTATTTTAGCTGAAATCAGTTACTGATTATGTTCCTGAGCTCAATCCAGGCTGGCAATGTACAGATCCCATCCAGGGGGACAGGCTGCATGGACAAGTACCTGCAGGGCATTGATACTGCTACTGGAAAACTCTGTGAGGCATGTTCTCAGTAATGAGGTGCATCAAATATTACTCAGAATATCTCCGTGTATTATTCAGAATATCTCATTATGCTCCTTTGATCTAAATGTATCCACAAGTTCATGAGAAGCATTTGCAAATTCTAATTTACTGCCTCTGTATTTGATATATGTAGGGTTACTTTTTCCTCTGCCAAACAAAGAAATGTCTGAAAATTTGACTTTGCCAGTCAGTTGAAAACCTCCTGTTTAAAGCAAAATGCAGCCTTATCCTTTAACAAATGGAGGGGCATGTGCATCAGTCTTAGATTCAGCACTAGTTCTTGCTTTTCCTCTGGGCCCAAACTGAACTTTACTCCTGTGTTACAATTCCGGTGCATTTGGCTCCGTGGGCTACCCAGACAAGTAAAGCTGTGGGGTGAGGTGGTGCAGCTTGGGCTTATTTGTTATGATTGGAAGGGAGGACTTCCAGGCTCGTGCTGAAATTGAAGTGTCCCCAGTACATGGAGAGAGACTTTTCCCTGCTCAGAAAGAGATGGAGGCTCGTTTATTCAAGGTGGATGGAGGGAATAGGAGGGGAGAAAGCACCAAAAAGTGATTTGCCCAGGGAAGCACATCATTAGCAAAGCAGTAATTCATGTGTCCTGGTTTACAGGGCTGTGCTTAATAGCAGATATTCTCCTTCTGTGGAACTTCCCTGGTTGGGAACAGGAGAGCCTCTCATGTACCCCCAGATGTAACCATGAAACAATATATTATTTCTGTGAGCTAGTCATGCCTTTTTTCCTCTTCTGTTTTTCTGTCATTCACCCAGCGTTCTGGCAACTGTATTTGATATGAGGGCATTAAAAACTATTTAAAAAAAAGTTATTTTTCAGGATGAAAGACGAGCCTCTGATTTACACAGTGGTTGTGGAAGGCTGAGACTACTGCAGTTGTTTTTATTTAACAGCTCTTCCCACACTCTAGTCAATGAATCCCTAATCTCCTGGACTGAAATGTCTGACACTTATAGAATCATTTATTTGCTGGCTCCTGTATCTGTGATTGACTGTGTTGTGCTCACAGAGCTCCACCCACAGCAGTGTCAGTGGGCTGACGATATATTGGATATAAATGTATGTTCTTTAAGGGGGTGGGGGGCTAAAAGGCTGAACATGGGCTTTGCTGTGCAATATGTGCCATCCTTTAAATAAGGGGTATCTCCAGCAGCAACTGTGGAAGGATGGCTTAGGCTTCTGAGAGACAAGGAGTAGATTAACCCTGGCAGAGTTTGTTCCTCGCTGCTGACTCTCAGAGACCACGTCCAACACCAACACTGAGCGAACCCTGGTGCTGTTTGCTGTCGTGTTGCTCTGGAAGGTGGACAGAAGGGATGCCCTTTGGGGTCCTGTGTGGCAAAGAGGAGGATAAGCTCAGTCAGCACCTGCGAGAAGTCTCCAAACTGCTCCCTCTGGCTATTACAAGAAGCTGAACCGAAGGCTTCTGTTCCCTGGAAGCTGCGTCTGGTGATCACGGGCCATTATACACTTCTCACCTCACTGCCCTGCTGGTAACTTCACTTTTGAGATGAATTATGCAAGAAAAGCTGTGAAGCATCAGAAATGTTGAGGATTGAGAAGAGTCCTCCCAGTGTATGAACCCGTTTCTGAATAAAGTCTGACACTTACCTGGATTCCAGCTTCTCCAAAAAGGACAGAAAATGGGGAAGGGATCAAAAATGAACCAGTGGACTTTGGGTTTTCCTGTGTTTGTATCATGTCTGAACCTGCAAAGAATATACTTGGTTATTCACAAGGAATCCAGTAAATAGTGAATCTGTAAATCAGCTACTTACAGTGTGTTTGTCTCATTTGCTCACCTCTTTCTTCCCTTTCCAGCAGGGCTTTTAGAGCTCCTCATTCCCTGTGAAGAGAGGGCAGAGTGGTTGGGACTGGGTTCTTCCTAGGGCTTGGATGGGGAGGGCAAAAAATACCAGCTTGAGACGAGGGTTGGTGGGCTTATGGAGCACCTCACACACAAAACTTGCCTTCAGATTTAATTGTGTTTTCACTCCACTTTTATCTGCCGGGGAAAGCTGATCCTAAAGATGTGTTAACACTTCACTGTTGAGGGTCCAAACAGACTAAAATCTCATGAAGTCTGTATTTCTCTCTCCCCTGTTTCATAGATAATTTAGAAATAACAGCACAACTTTTTGGTTCCTGCTCTTCTTCACCCCCCTTTGCTCTTTTTCCCATGAGCCAACATCCAGTGTGTGGTTTTGGGATATAATGTGGATTTTTAAAGATGCTGCAGCATCACTGGAGCAGGAGGGAAGCCCTGGTTTTGAATTAGTGGTGTTCTGCTTACTGGCTTTATGTCAGCATTCAGTTCCTTTTGGAATATATGAATAGAAATCTTAAAAACAGTGATCAAACCCCAGTAAAATCCTGACAATTTGGTTAATTGCCAAAAGGATTCAAGAAGGAACTATAGTCCCCCATATTCCTCAGGCAGTCAAATGGGGGTTTTTTGTTACAATCATGGCATAAAAACTGGTATTACAAAGGAAAATGAAATTGCTCCAGTTTTCTTTCCTCACTGTCTATTTTAGGGTATTTTAGGAAGAATTTCCCCTAAATTCCAGCCCCCCAGAGCACAATCTCTGTCTGTTGTACTTGCATGGAGCACTCTGTGTTAGGGCATGTGGAGCTGGGGTGAATTCACTGGGAGTGGAGAGAGGCAAGAGGAGACTCCAGTGGCAGAACCAAAGCTTCCAGCAGTTATTTCTCCAGAAGGATCTCTCCAAGACCAAACACGAAACTGCAGTGGGAAAGTGGGGGAAGTGTGTTTCCAATTTATCTTTTCAGTTGAGATATAAAACCCAAGGTCTCCTCTGTTGTTCAGGGACAGATGTCCAGGGAGAAGTTTTGTTTCTTTGGCACATGCTGTGTGAAACCTTCCCTGCTTTCTTTTTTCCCTCTTCAAAAAAAAAAAAAAAAACCAAAATAAAAAATCCTGGGTTTAGTTTCAGTACCCCAAAAGCAACAACAGTGTTGTTGGAACTATCTCCTCACTTCAGAAATAAAAAGACCAAATATTCTGGGATGTATTTGATCCTCTCCAGGTTGGAATGCAGGACTGCTGGGAAACAACACAGGGCTCCCTGTTACAAAACATATGGAGCAATATCTGAGTGTGCTTTGTTCACATGTGATGGTACCTCATTATTTAGTAATGCATCACTTCTACAGCAACTTCCATCTGTGGATCTCAAGGCACTTTCTGCAGAGGCCTCAATTAACGCTCACAAGTCCCTTTGTGAGGTGGGTATGGAAACATTCCTGGTCCTTGTTCACACGAGGGGACACCACAGGCAGAGAATCATGTCCTTGATTCTCAGGATTTTTAACCTCTGTGCCCTCCTTTCCACACTTTGATTTTCCTGATAACACAGAGTAAGACTACTCATTTTCAACCCAGCTATTAAAAATATGTATCAAGCACAGTAGTATCAAATGTAATCTGATTCAGGGGTGGGGTTTTTTCTTTTTAGTTATTTTATTTTTTCCTCTGGGACAGGGGAGGGGCGACTGGCTTTCCACGCTGAGGGTCTGCTTTGCAGAAGGGCAGGGATGTTATTCTTGTGGGGTGGGGAGGTGCTTAGCACCTCTGAAAAGCAACCTAACCTAAAAGCACTGATTAGAAAGTTTGGCTTAGGTGTTTTTGCCTGAGATGGCAGGGCTGATAATTGGATTTCAGCTTTCTGAGACTCAGTCCATTACTGCAGCTATAAATCACTCCTCTAATGCACCCTTAGTTTTAAAATGTTTCCCTTACAGCCTTTTCCATCTGTACCCATGAAGACACTTCAAATGTAGGTAATACAGCAGTGGGGGGATAAAGCTGTGCCTTCAGTAGCTCTTAGTGCACTTGTTGAATCCCACCCAGCATTACCTCTCTCCATAAAGCAGTTTTGGATACTTGAAGCTGAGTGTGCTCAGTCTGGCAGCCTGAACAGCTTTTATTCCTGTACAGATTTTCCTGTGTTAATTCACATCAGTCTGAAGAAGACAAGTCGCATAGAAAAGTTGCACAGACAAATCTTTACTTAATCAAGACTTCATTTCTTGAGATGCTAAATTTGTTTTGACCTGAAGACTGAAAAGCTGATTTCTGCATGCATGGAAAGCCCTGCTTTTGAATTTTTTATCTTTTTTTTTTTTTAAATAGAACATGACCCCTCCCTGACTCTGCACATATTCTCTTGTATCATTGAATTTTGCCTCACAAGCTAGACTGACAGACAGCCCGTTTTTTTGAAAACTGTAACAGCAAGGTAAATTTGGGAGGAGCATTCAGGACCAGGGGATAGCCTGGCTAAGTGGCACCGGAAAAATAAGCCCTGGGGTTTGCTGTGAGGATCACTAACCCGTTGGGACACTGGGATCCCTTGCACTTCACAGAGTTACCTGATGCAGCCCTCACCCCGAGGGCCAGGATTGCCCGGCCCAGAGAGCCCCGGAAGCTGCAGCTGGGGGGGTTCATCAGGAGGGGCGTTCCAGGAGGCAACTCTTCTGATTTTTGTACCAGCCTACCCCCTGTTTTACATCACATGGGCCAGAATATCCCTTTATGTGGACTTCAGCCATTCCCTGCTTGCAGTTAGAACAGAAGACAAAGGTAATAGGCTTTCAGGTGACCTTCCCCCGACAATTATCAATATCAATTAATCCTTGTAATCTTCAGCATTATTGGAGCCTCCATGTATTTTTCTATAAACCCAAACATTTTTACTGCTAGAGAAGATGCAAAAGTAGAGATGTTTAAAAAGAATGAGCACTTAAACATCCTCTTTTCTTTTGTTAAGGAGTTTGTTTCTTAGCTTCAGCTCTTGCTCTATCTGCTACCTTCAGGGCTGGGCTTTGGTTGATGCAACAACCACACATGCAATGGGATAAATCCTTTCTCAGGCTGACCCTAATGTCATTGTCAAAATTGCACCAGGCATAATTTTGACCCACAGACAGTAAGATCAGATGTTAAAACACTGAACCAAGAGCTCATCAGCAGGAGGTCTCATTCCTGCTGAGATTAGTCAAGCCTGTTCTCCTAGACATTTTTTATCCATATCAAGAGGAAGTTTGGAACTAAATTTAATCTATTTCCCAGAAGTTGCCACTGCTTTCATGTAAAATGAGGAGTTTGTTGTCAAGACAGGAACAAATTTTTGGAGCCATCACAAGCCTTTCTCTGATTTGTGTACCAAAGACACGAGCTAATTTGATATATGGTGGCCATCATAGTTAAAATTGTCTTTGCAAACACACATACCAAATTGCTTCCCTAGCTTCACACAGCCACAGCCCCTGTCCCATGCCCAGGAACACAAGAAATGCAGACTTAGGCTACACCTGAGCCCTCAGTGTCCCTAAAGTGGCCCAGCTGAGTAAACCAAAGAGATCGCAACAAGCCTATCATCTGCTAATGGTCTAATGGGATCCCTTTGTGTTGATTTTAGCACTTTCTCTTCTTGGCTGAATTAAAGAATCCAGTGCACTAATGCCCAGTCTTTCATTGTTGTGCCGTGTTATTCATGAATTATTCCAGCTTCATGGTTATTTTTGTTTTGGCATGTCGCCTGTTCTAAAATATTTGTAACACAAAAGACAGGAACATGGTTTTTTTCCACTTCCTGTCTGTAGCTGTGGATCCAAACAGTTTCCAGCTTTGAAAATCTACCTGAAAATTTATGAGCATGGGATGGTGTGAATGAAGAACTTGGCATCCATGTGCTCTAGGCAAGTGCTAGTCCCGTTCCTGCTCCTCAGAAATTATCATTACTGACCCATCCCTAGTAAATGTAGCAACACCAGAACCAACGTCCTGAGTCCCTTCAAACCTAAAATTTGGATTTGGATTTGATTTTTCCCACTAGCCAGTCTTTTTTTCTTTCAGAATAAGACTCAGTGTTTTGACAACTTGGTCCCACCTTGTATGAATAAAATCCTGTCACCTGCAGATCCTCACAGCCCCATGGAAAAGAGCAGAGCACAGAGGCAGCGCCATGCGATATTATGTGATAAGGGAAATACCCCTGCCCCCTGAGTAAAAATGGATCGGGCCATCTAATATTGCACAGACTGACATCCCTTTTCTAAAAATAGCTGTCTGAACATTCAGTCAATGGAGTAATCCAATTGCCTGAACATTCTTGGGTGCTTTATCATTTAAATTGTAATAAATCACAGTATGCCACAAGTTGTATTGAGCTGCATCAAGTTACATTCCCACCAATAACATGCGGTGACCAGATGAAATCAGTGTGACATGATGTAATTGAACTGAAAATTCAATGCATGCCCTGTTTTGTCTTAAAAAGTTGGCTTGGACGGGCCTCAAAATTTAGGGGGATTTTCTAAAAGTCGCTGCCCGTGTCACATTTTGACTCCCTATTTCTTCCCTTCATTTACTTTAAATAATGAGCACACAGGGCCTGCCCTTAAGGCCATTGAAATCTATTGAAAAATGGCTATTGATTCCAGGCTTTGGACCTGGCTGTTTGGGAGTTTTGCAGTCCAATATGGAAGGACCACTATTGTGCATATTTTAGGGCAGCTGAACTAACACACTAATGCTCCCATGAGTTCCTCAGGAATATGTTTCCACAAACTAATACCTACCATTGTTTGGAAAAAGTTCGTTATATTTAGTTTCCTCCCCAGTTTCTTTCTTAAGCAAAAGTAATGGGATAAAGTCATTTCAACTCTCCTAAGCAGCCCTTTATTTCTCAGAGTAGTGTTCCCCTGGACCACCTTAATGAATTCCCGCCTCTGCTCAGTGTTATATGTTCTCAGATATTTATACAATATGTATGTACATAAAAGGATTATTCATAACATTATTGTTTCTAAAACAGAGGGCTAAAGCTAAACATAATGTGGTGCACTCTCCAGCTCTGTAGATCATTCCTGCTCCCCTGCAAGTCTCTGGTAAATCTTCCTGTGCTCCCACCTAAGAACTGTTTTCTGCAGGAACGGGAGGAGGGAGAGCACTGGATAAAATGGATGGGGACAAACTCAGGCCACCTGGGAATGGTCAGTGTGCTGGAAATTCATCCCAGAGTTTGGATCTACTGCCAGAGGGGAAGATGTGATGGCATTATGGCTCAAGTTGGGAGAGCCTGTGCCACTGCAAACAGCGGGGTGGAGATGCAACAGCACCGAAATGAGTGACCCAGTTCCCTGGGTAAGAACTCAGAGCCCCTCCTCAGCCACATCACAGGGCAGTGCATTCCGTGTATCCATTGCTGTGGCACTTCAGCCCTGCCTGGTTCTGCCCAGTTGATTGCTGCAGTTCCAGTGGCCAAAGGGAAACCCCTCGGGGGTGAGGTTGGTACCCACTGCTCATGGACCAAGCTGAGGTGTAAGGACAGGCAATGTTACACCTGACTCATTTTCCCCAGTGTGAATGTGATAGGACATCAAGCGAGGTAGTGACTTGATAAGAAAGATGAGAATGGAATGGGAAAGCAGAGGAGAAAAAGGTGGGAAAGGGGGAAAATCAACCAGCAAGGGATCTGCCTCCTGTTACCAGCTCTGAGCCCAGCTGTGGAAGCGAAGGTGCTGGGCAGCATCAGCCATTGTGTGCAGCTCGCTCAGGGCAGGGTCACTGCTCAGGCACTCAAAGTGCCCCCTCCACGAGGTGTCCACGGGGATGAAGCCACTGCAGTGCAACCACAATGGAGGGCAGAGTTTCCCTCCTCACCTCCGGCTGCCCAGCCCTGCTGCAGGTTGCAGCCCTGCCTTCCCTTGGGCTGCTCGACATGCTCCACTGCACTTTAAACTGTCCTTTCTAAACCCAAATTAAGAAGTGATAGTGCCTGCAATAGTTCAGGCATGTTTAGTGGGAGATCCCTCCCCTATTCCCCCTCCTCTGAAAGCTGCAATGAGCAGCAGCTGCTGGAAATAGCCTTGGAGAGGCAGCTCTGCTGCAGCCAGGGCACAGGAGCCCCCATGGGCAGAGCTTAATGTTCCACCCTTTTCTCTCATACCTTAGAGAAGTTAATTAAAGAAGGCTGAGATCTGAAAAGTGAGAAGTGCCGTTGCCAAACCAGGTCCTCAATGTTCCTTTTAGTGCTCCCTCTGACCAGAACATGAGAGCAGACCTTACTCCTACTCCTTACATACCATATTCCCACTAACTTAATGGTTACAATGTGGTAAAAAGCACTAGATTATCAGATGCTCAGCTAAGATGGATCTAATGGCTGAGTCACAGCTTGTAGGGTAAGTACAATTATTATTAAACTCCTCTTTTACAGGCACAGGGAAATTGAATTATTTACCCCACATCTCACATTAAGTCATTCACGGAGTGAGGGAAATGGCTAAGGTAATAACATGGATATGTTGAGAGCAGTGAAAAAAGGGTTTCATCAGCCAGCTGTTGGCTCTGACCGTGGGGTAGTGAGTGTACAGAGTTACTGCAATAAAGAAGAATATGGAACTTAGGCTGGTGCACCTTCTCCTGCACCAGATGAGAGTGCATGGCTATCACCTTGTAGAGGAAGAGATTTCCAATACCTCACATCCTGTGAAGTCCCAGCCAGTAGTAATGTACTGAAGCAGCAGAGACAAAACCTTTAACAAATGGGGCCAGGAAGGAAACAGCTTCAACTCTTTGGCCAGAAGGACAGTGGTTTACATAACTACAGACAAGAACCCTCTCGGCTTTTTCTAAAGTCTTGTGGTCTTCATATTTATAGGAGAAAAATGCCAAGAAATATCAAAGCTGTATCTTGTCTTGGTTTGTTAGCACGATTCCCCAGCCTGCAAAGTCGGTTCTTATTACTGAACATGCAGAAGCCCCTCTTATCCTGTCTGTTTTCCACGAGGAGTACCTAAGCTTGGCACAGAGACCCTCCAACTGCTTTCAGTAAGGTCTTCAGCCTCTGGCCTTGAAGCTGAAAGCTACGATGGCCCTTTCATGCTTAAATTCCTGGTAGGAAGTTTGGGTTTTAAGCTTTACTATGGTTTTCCTACCAACTTTGATCTTCCCTCTTGGGAGTCTCATTTACACTCAGCTGTATCCGCATCCCTGGCCTTAATCTTTCATAATGGAGTGCCCTACTTATCAAAGTGTGACAGATATCTTAACCCCCCACCCACTTGCCAATGGAGATGCAGGAGACTCTCCAACTGTTATGAAAACAGATAAGTTAATTGACTAAACTGCCTCTTGTCATGCTCCAAATATTTGATCTCCTTTGTCACTGCAGCTTGAGGCCCTCAATTCTCAATCAATACAATCCCCTTCTCCAGAGCATCCGAGAGGTGTTTTCAGAGGAGCACTATTTCCATGGATAATGGATTCAGTTTGGTTCACCATTTTGCTGGACATTGCTTTACTCTGGAATCACAGAATCACAGAACTCCCTGAGCTGAAAGGGACCAACAGGGATGATCAAGTCCAACTCCTGTCCCTGCTCAGGACATCCCAACAATCCCACCCTGTCCCTTTGTCTAAACACTCCCTGAGCTCTGGCAGCCTTGGGGCTGTGCCCACTGCCCTGGGGAGCATGTTCAGTGTCCACCACTCTCTAGGGGAAGAACTTTTCCCTGAGATCTCACCTAACCCTGCCCTGACACAGCCCCGGCCATTCCCTGGGTCCTGTCACTGGTCACAGAGAGAGAAGAGATTTTAGGGCCACTTTATCATGTGTAAAGCCTAATAATGACTGAATTCTTACCCTGCATATGTGGTAGCAGCTATCTCAGTGTGAGTCAGCAATGCCATCATTTGGGAGGTTGTGCATGAGTAATAAACTTACCCCTCCACCATGCAGAGCCTCGGGTGTCGGACAATATCTCCTCTTGGGTCTGTGCTTCTGTAAGGACATGAAGAATCACTCTGCAGGAAAAATGGCAGCAGTGGTTAGAGGTTTATGAGTAATGACTTCTTTGGGGGGGGGGGGGGACGAATCCGAGAGAACAGTTTATTCTTTTATTCAAGAGAACAGAAGGCTGAAAGTGAAACTTGAAAATTGTCTTCAGACATATCAAAGGAAGAAGCAGAGCTGGGATTACATTGTTCTCCATGTCCACTGGAGATGGAGCCCACCAGACAGATCAGCGATTCTTCTCAAAGAGAAAAACTTTATTGTGCCAATCCAATCTGACAGAGAGAGGATCTGCTGGACTGCAGAGTGTAATTCATTCTGCCTGCATTTGCTGGCCTGCTGTGGATTGGTGACAGGTTTTTTTTCCCAGCTTCCTCCTCTGCAGTCCATTTAGAAGTGGCTCATATTTTGTTATTACCTCTGATGGTTTTGCAAACGACTGTATCTACGAGTTAACTCTCATTTATGATCTCTCATAATGATAAAGTGGTTCTTTTAAGAGTCCTGTTGCTTGCCAAAAACCTATTATTGCAAAAGTCTAAAGCCATTTCTGAAATAATTTATTGGACAACTGCATTTGGAGCAAGAAGTTCTCATTTAATACTAGTATTTAAATACATTTTAATGTCCCTAGAACCAGAGAATCCAGATGCCATGCATATAAGCTTAGCATTATCTTTCTCTTCAAAGGAACCACTTTCTCCAGTCTTTTATAAAAGTTGCATTTGTCCCTGAGACAGTTTTCAGGAAGGGCAGTTGGAGAAGTTTGCTGAGCTATACACCTGGCTCTCCCCAAGCAGCACTTACCTACACAGGCGTGTGCCAGGAGCCCACAGGTTCCCTTGCCTGTGTCCCAGCTGCCCAGAGAGCTGGCTGTGCTCTGGAGGCCACACTTCCACCTTGGGATCAATAAACTAAAGCTGGAGCTGCTTCACACCCACAGCTCAGCAATGCAGGGCCATCAAAGCCCACGGGAGCTCCGGGAGCAATGCACCTTCCCACGGGCAGGGAGTGCTGCCACTGCTGCCCACGGGGGCAGACCATGCAGGGTGGGTTCGGGCCCTGGCCTTCATTTATTATATAAAGAGGTGTTCTTTGGGCTATTTCATAAGATTGAGAAGTCATTCTCTCTCCTTTGAACACCAAGTCATTTGTAAAGGGGACAACCTTGCTGAATGATTTCCTTTTTTTTTTCTTTTGAGTCTCTCATATTAGGAATTAGTTGAGGTTGGTTTTTTTGTTTGTTTTTTTTTTGTTTTTTCTTTTTTTTTTTTTTTCAAATCGCATATGTTTTGTGACTCACAAGGACTGTAGGTGGTATTATTTGTTTTGGTGACTGGAATCCAAACGTCAAACTTGTCTTTGTCAGGAGATTGATACAACATTGGTTTTGGCCAGGAGCGTGGTAGGAGAAAGGACATCACTTAGCAGATACTTAAAATGTGGTCAGGCTCTGAAAAGTGACTCTTAGAAATGACATTGTGGTTTTCCATATTTATTTTCTCTCAACAACTTCCAGGAACAATCTGCTGAGTTCACAAATCTCAAGGTGATTTGTTGAGCTGTCACCTCTCCCGTGCTCAGCAGCGGGGTTTGAAAACGCCGCTCTCCTCCGTGTGCCTCTTCCATCACCAGTGCTAATAAGGATTCCACAGCTGGAAACGGGCTGACATGGTGCTGATGGATGCAGGAGGCTCAGGACACTCCAGCTTGCTCTGCCTCGGCTCCCTCGGCTTATCGGGGATAAGAAGAGCCATAATTCAGCTTCGAGTTGAGTTAACACAGAGATGCACAGAAGGAAGATTAAAAAGCAGGAGGATGGTTAAGACACAGCTCTGAGGCTTTAATTCAATTCCCATCTTTAAAATAATACCTAGTCACGGTGGCTGCACTCTGTGCTGCCTCACCCAGCTGTGGGCTTAGGAAAAGCAGTTTGGAAACAGTCAAAATGACCACGATGTAGATAATTTCTTTTAACATTATTGCTTCACATGTGGCCAGAACAGGTAGAAAGACTACCCAAGGTTTAAAGGAGCATTTCCCAAATGGTTTTCACAATTCTGCCATTCAGTTGTGGGACCCTCTGTATGGCAAAACACACGTCTGCTATGTGATGGTATGTGATGGTGGAAAAATAGAATTTATGTGTGGAAGCTGGAGAAGGGCTGCATTTTACTGTGTTCTCCAAGTCCTCTGCTTTTGGGAATTAGTGGGTCAGACAAAGCAAAACTTATTGTCATCCTTTTTCACAATGCAGAAACAGGAGAGTGCAGAAATGATGGGAAAAGCAGGAAATTAAAAAAATTAAATACTGCTTTTTGCATTGGACAAAATTGATTTGGGAGTTACAAGATCACATCATCAGGAGTAACACCTTCACATTTCATTAATGTGGTTGGTTACAGACAAATTCTGCTGGAGGTTCCTGCTACCTCCTGAAAACTGAATGGAAAAGACAGGCAGAAGGAACAAGCCAGCTTTCAAATGAAGGGGTTGGAAAGCAACTTTCAATAAAGACAGGTTTGTAATTGCCCTGGTGACCACTTGCCTGAATGGAGACTGGAAGAGCAGCCAGATCACTCCTTCAGCCCCCAAATTGTTGGCTTCCCTGTACCTGGGTAGCTAAAGCTACGTGTAACATGGAGATTGTATTGATCTGGCTCCAAAACTTCTCCTAAGTGGCTGAAATGCAATATTCTCTCCCCAAACCCAGAGCTAATTAGTCCATGTGGAATGAAGCTGCTGATGCAACTAGATTGGTGCTGATGCCAGAGCTAGCAGGGGTTCCTCTGCTCAGTGCCATGTAGACACAGTCACAGGATACTAGTCAAGGGAAAATAAATCAGGATAACTGAAACATCCTGGGCTTGTCATGGCAAAAAAGTCAATCATGCAAGTGATGATATTGAGTAAAATCACTTCATTTTTCCATGGAATGTATTCAAAGACAGCCAAGATGCCAAAAAATTAAGTCATTCTTCTATAATCCATTATACTGGGTGTCTATGGAGAAACATTAGGGATGATCACTTCCCTCAGATACCTTAAAAATCGGGTAACTGACTTTCCCATGTAAAGACATGCATAGGTTATGAATTTTTATTTCAAGAACATGACATCTTTATGACTGACATGCTCAGAGTATAATTTTCCTGTGCAAAGGTGGAGTAATTTTGGTTAGGCAACATTTATTGCTTGGCATTCTCATTTAATTGAATTAAGTACATTTTAAATCAGTATGTTGAGAGAAAGCTCGTTGGGAAGACATTTGGCTTATTGAGACCTGAAGTGGTGAGCCAGGAGTGCAAGGTCCTGTTTCAAGTGCTGTTAAAGCCTGGTCCAAACCCAGCTGAAGTACAAGGAAAGAGCCCCATGGACTCTTCAAAGGGTCTGACTCAGGCAGCTCTTCTCTGTGTTTCCTCCTCTTTAAACTTGGCAGAAATGCCAATTTCTGAGGTATGGGAGCCTAATGATTCACCCACACTGTGCAAGGATCATGGCGAGTTTTGCCTGAGGGACTGCAGAGAAATTACAGAAGGTTTATTTTATCAACAGTTCTTCCACAAAATTGTAGGAGCAAGGTTTAATTTGCTAACCCAAGAGGTTCTGAAGAGAAGACATCTGTAAAAATCTGTGAAAGGTATGGAAGGCAGAGAAACATGAATATTGCAGGTTCAGGTGATGGGGCTTAGGAAATGTGCTGCAGGTTTAGTGAATAGGGCTGGGCAGGCAGAGCTCCTGTCCCAGGGGGAATATTGGGGTGGGTTGTGAAGGCCAGTGGTTCTGTTACACTGTGAACATCCCGTCTGAGCTGTGCAGGTTGGATATTTGGGATACCCCCAACACTTCTGGGTATTTTGATCCCACTTAGTTGAATTTGGGGGGTACAAAGGAGAAGATAGTTTTAGCTCATCTCCACGGGGTCTGAGCTGAGACCAGACATCCTGGTGCTCAAGTTATGATCACAGGTTGGAGTTTGTGAACTGACTCCTCTTCACTTGCTCTGTTTTCAACTTTTTGCTGAATACTTTGCATGTGTGAAGGCAAACCAGTTCTAGTTTGGATAGGTCTGACCCCAGAGGACTCCACAGGGACCAAAGCAGAGACTTGCCCAGCCCAAGTGGACAAACCTCAGGGAACCCTTGGGGTCAGGATTGCCATATTTAGCCACAGCTTGAACGACTCCAGGGGTGGTGAAGTCCCACACCAGAGGCCCCACATTACAGAAACAAGTATTGGATTCCCACCCTCAGCTCTCAGCTGTGGCTTTTTGGGGGCTGAGTGGGACTGGGAGGAACTGGGAGCAACTGGGTGAGGTGCTGGGAGCAGTGTGGTGAGCAGCGTTGCAGAGCCATCCCTTTGAAAGGTGTGTGTGCTGGAGAGGCCACTCCAAAAGGTACTTTTTAAAGCTTTCTCAGTGTTTCTGGAACAAAGAGAGTGGTGGGGAAAACAGGGCTAAAAGCTTATTGACAAATGCTCTCTGAAATTGCAACCCAGATACACATATACCACATATTACAGTAATTTTAATTGCTTGTAATGCAGCCCCCTCTCCCCCTCCTTGCTCTCTCCTTCCTCCTCCTCCTGCTCTCTCCCCCTGCCAGTCCCCCCCTCCACGAGTTAATCTGTCGCTCGATTCTCAGCTTTTCTTTTGCTTCTGGTTTCATTTTCAGATGACAAAATTCAAGGCACACAGCTCTGCTGTCTGGTTGCCCTGGTAACGGCAGCCTATTATCGTACCTTGTCATTCATCAAGAAAGAATTGCACTTGACAGAGATAGACCAAAATGCCTGCAGTCTGCAGCGTAAAAAAAAAACCCAGAAAGAGAAAAAACTGTTTTCTTTTCTTCCAAGTATGTAAAAGGCCTTTAATGCCTATTTAGCTACATGTTTTATTTAACGTCGCTTATTATCCACTAAAGTGATTGTCGGTACTCGTAGAAATAGATATTTCCTCCTCAAAAATGTATTTAAGTCAAATTTGTCATTCTGCCCAGCTTTCAAACCCTTCCACCCTGGTGCACAATATAAAGGAAATGGTTAAATGATAAACGTTTTGCATGTTGAATTTGCCAAGTGACCACACAAATGCTGCCTTTCTGCTTAATTATGGCTTGTGTTGGTTAGCTTTCCTGCTCCCTTTATAGAGCTTCAAAAATAATTAGCAGGGTATGTAATAAATAATTGAATTTTATCTTTAATTAATCCTTGAAGTGCAGAGTGTTATGGAATCCAGAGAAGTGTACGTACGTAAAAGGTACATATGTAGTGTGTGTGGACACATGTGTTGTATGTATTAAGGAGGTAGAGGTTTCTCTGAGCAGAAAATTCTGTAATCACTCTTTCTGAACTTGGACCAGTCCCAAATTCACTGTTCTTCAAAGGCAGGAAAAGGTAATTGCTTGTTATTTTGCCTACCTCATCTTTGCCATTTGAATTAACCCAAATTAATTCCTGAAATCTGTGGCCTCATACCTTTTGGTTAGCGAGCACTGAAACTCCCAGCCTTGTGATTTTTAAAAAAAAAAATCTGGGTATTTTTCTCATAATTGTTTAAACAGCTCTAACTGAGGGTTGGGGTGTTTGGGGACTATTTTATAAAAGGATTTGGGGTCAGTTTGGTCAGTTTCTTGCTTACAGTGGTCAATTTGCTTGTTAAAGGTGAGATATGTTGTAAAATAGGTTTTATTGGCCATGTGGTATTTTAAGTACATATCCTCTTTGCTTGGGGTTTGAATCTCTGATTGTTGAATCTTTTGTCCAGGGAGATCAGAGGGAAAAAAAAAAAAGAGAGGGGGAAGAGAGATAGCGGAGGAGAGAAAGATAGAGTGCACTTAAAAAAGGGGGGAAAGAATTCCTCACATAGGCTGTAATGCCAGCTCTGTTTATTTTCACGGAGCGTGTGCTGGGTGTTGTACCAGCCTGCAGAGAGCTCTGAGCTCCCCCCTGAAAACCCGAGTGCTGCTCCGGAGCCCCCCGTCCAGCCCAGCTCCCACGCAGGAGGGACCCACGGGGAACACTCCGGCTTGGGGTGGCCCCAAAGCAAATGCGGGTCTTTCCATCTTTCCATCACCCTTGGGAAAGGCTCCCGGGACACATCCAGAGCCTTCCAGAGTCACAGGGCTGTTCAGCACACAGAGTTGGGGGTTCTGTGGAGCGGTGACCCAGCACCAGGCAGAGCAGGGCAGGGAGGGAGGGAGCTGGCCCTAAAATGGGCATTAATACACCCATCGCTAGGGCCACTTGTGAACTTTTTGCTTTAATAACGCCGCGACACCAGCATTCATTTCCTGTCCAAGCTCCGTCCTACCTTTTGATTTTTAAATCTCCCTTAGGCGAGTGGTTTGGGCGGACAAAGAAACGAACAGGCAGAAACAATTAAAGCAGCAGATACAGTGAAAGGCAACACCGCAGCACTTTGGCAGAGATTGCGGGGCAGGAACGAATCCGGCCCCGGATTTGATGTCTCCACAGTCGGTCTTACCCTCGCAGTTCCTTCGAGCCTTCCTCTCGGCTAAAGGAACTCTGCTGTCCCCTAGGACCTCATAAATACATAGAGGCACTGGAAATACTTTCTTCTGTGTATTAATATTACATGATAATCTCGTTGAGGAAAAATAAAATGCTAGATCTAGATCTTCTCAGCTGCAAAATGGCTCTTTTAAATCCCTTTTAAATGCTCGCGTGTGTCTTTATGAAAAATTGGAATTTGGAATGTTTATACAGCCCTGAATAGTGCAAGTGAATATCTTTAAATTAGCTTTTCAAGTTGATTTACAGCCTGAAAATTCTGTAACAAGACACAAGTGTTATCTGGTAAGAAAGGAATAGGTTTTTCTGTTATTGTCTGTCTGTGTGTCTTTGCTGTGAAACAAAATGGGAGCCAAAATGCCAGCCAGAAAATGAACTTTCAGGAGGAGAAAAGGCTACATGGGAGTTAACAAAGAAGGAATTAAGTTACTCAAAAATTAAAGTGCTGATTGATTTTCTTAAAAAAGGTATTTTAATCAAGATTAATTGATCAAATCTTACAATACAATAGAAAAACCGAGTCCCTGGGAGCTGGTATTTGTTTTACTTGAGAAAGGACTGAACATCTATCAGCTATATCTAATTAATTGGTTCTGTCTATTGATGATGTATCATTTCGCTCCCTGGCTTTTCCAGGCTCTTATATTCCTGGTCCTTGAGTAGGGGGTAGATCACAAAGTGAGGGCACTGGGACCACCTTTATGTATCTCTGAGCATTTTTAACCCTGTGTTCTGATTCAACCACCGAAACCAACCCACTGGGTGGATGGAGATGCATTTGGGGATGGTCAGGCCATCAGAGACCCCCATAGCAGCTTGTCTAGCCCCTCTGTAAGAGAAACCAGGAGAGTCTCGCTCAGTGTCCAGCTTTTTTTATCCTCTGGCTCGTGGGGAATAGCTGGTTCTCTAAGGCCAAGTTTTTAAAGCACACTTGGCACATCCTCTGGGTTTGGAGTCACCCCCACTCTCCCAATTAAGTGTAAGTGAAAGAGGTGCTTTCTGTGGGCCTGACTCAGTAAAATCCCCTGTCCTGCTGGGGAGGGAGGGAGGGAGGGAAGCCCAGGCAAAGGCTCCCCAGCCTCCAAAAATTGACGCTGGAGGTGCTGCGAGGTCTTACAGGAGGTTGCTCTGTGTGAGAGCCAGATGGAGGTTTTATTGAATCCAGCCTTTGGGTATCAACACAATAAAACACCTCCTGTAAACCAAACTCTTTTTCTCTGTCTCTGCCCCTTTCTTTCTTTTTTTTTTTTTTTCCCTTTTTTTTTTTCTTTTTTT